>JAUESP010000245.1:600000-833085 GCA_030914335.1 Drosophila borborema
TCCAATTATTTAAAAGCTATGCATGTTTGAATATATATATATATATATATATTATTTATATATGTTATATAATACATATATACATTTAATAACAATAAATAAAAAAAAAAAATGCACCACTGAATGCCCCTAATGTAAAATTTTCACCCTCTCCTAGAACTAGCAAGACAAATGTACTATTTTTATAAATGAATAGGTAAAGTGCAATTTACTTTCCAGTAGGTTAGATAAGAACTGATCTATATGATATTATTTAATGATAATGCTTTAAATTATATTAAACACATTTTTTGATACATGAGGATTATGTATACTGTGAATAATAAATACTAATGCCTTTTCAAATTGTCTACGTGATTGTTAACCCGTTGATAATTGCAACGCCCCCTTAAACGACATAATTCAAAATTCTTATCTGGAAATCATTAAATTGTATAACAATTGAAAAGGAACTCTTTTCTCGTGCACGATATTCATGTGGCTATCTACGTTGTTGCTACATCCGGTCAAAATATAACAATAAAAGCAACAATTTAAATGGGAAGGCGGCAAGGACAAGGACATTCCAAACGCAATAAGAGAGGTCAATTGAGTAGACAATAAAAGAACAACAACAACAAAACATTATAAACCGAATAAAAATAGTAATTTTAAATATTAGCGTATTATTTTACAGTTAATCTTTCTAAATATTGAAATACTTTATTTTTAAATGTGCGTTTTTTTTTTTATAAATATATATTCTCCTCAGCTTGTGGAAAAATCTATAATTTTATATTTTGTAATTTCGTGTGCCCCCTCCTTTTCAGTGAGAGAAAAGCCGTTGTTCAACAGCAGCAAGTGGACAAAAATACCAACACAACCCCAGACCGTTGCCCCTTTTGCGACAGTCGACAACACACATATTGTTTCTTACATAATGCCCTCTGCAATACCTTTTGATTGTTGCCGAGTGGTATGGACACAATACGGCCACCCACCCGACCGCGCGCCTCTACAATGAGAAAGTCATCGCAGCCGTTTTGCAACAGATGATTGGCAGCAGACAGGCCAGCCATGCCAGCGCCAATTATCAGAACCTTCACATTTGTGATGCCGCCCTGCGCGATGCCTGTGCTGGATGCAGCGGCGCTATCGTCGGCGACGCGACTAGCAGCCGCTGCCGCTGCCGCCGCTGCTATATCGGCCAGGCCTTCTTCTGTGGGCGATGGCGCAGGCGTTTTTGGTTCATTATCAACCATTTTGCTTTGTTTCACATAAGTAAATCAAATTTTCTGTTTTTAATCAGTTTTGATGTTTTGCATTTATATTTTTGCTTCTCATAGCGTTTTTGCTTGCACTTTTCTATATCGCGACGGCCACGAACTGTTTTGACGTTTCGTTGACAGCGCAGTCGAGCATGGTTGGTTGGTTGGAAACTGGGGGCGGAGATCCCACTCAGCTGTTCAAAGCTAAGAAAATGCGGTTATTAAGTAACTTATTTATTGACTTTAATATCAATTAATGTATTAATTATTGCACATGATTGCTTTTTTTCGAATTTATTTTCACATTTTCGACACAAAACAAGAATAACAGCTGTGAGTGGACAAGTTGCCAGAGTTTTAGTTATTCAATGTAAACACGTTTCTTATGCTGCCAGACAGTTCGAAGGCAACGTGTTGGCATCACTGACCTAACATCTGTAAAAGTTGCATTCCTGTGTTTGTTTTTTTTTTTATTTCACAACACGATAAATGCATTAATATTAAACGAAAAATAAATAGTGCAGTTTGCTAGTCAAGGGTGCGAACAATGTGAATATTCTTGTGTCAGCCACTAATAACAAGCATAAAAATGACTGACGCCTACTGTTTGTCCAATTTTATTGATTTTTCTCAGCATTTGTCACAGCCGCTGAGGCACAGCAATCGGATCAAGGTAACAATTCTGTTGTAACTTAATACTAAACATGGTAACTTAGCATTTGTACTTGTCCAAACTACAGTATACATGCTTTGATATCTCTGACAACTACATCATCTTTGGTGCCACGTCTGGCTCGCTGTACTTCTTCAATCGTGGCGGCAAGTTTATGCACCTGATCCCTAATAAGCATGGCCCGGTCACACACCTGAGCATCTCGGCCAACAACAAGTATGTGGCCTTCGCCACTCAGCGCTCTCTGATATGTGTGTATGCGGTGAATCTGTCCGCCCAGGCCGCACCTCAAGTGATTGTCACCCACCTGAGCACCGATCAATCCGTGCAGGTGAGCTGCATCCACTGGACGCCGGATGAGAAACAATTCTACTTTGGCGACACACGTGGCCAGGTCAATCTGGTACTTCTCTCCTCCTTCATTGGACATAGCCTGCTGTTTAACATGTCCGTGCATCCACTTTTGTATCTGGATTCGCCCGTTGTCCAGATAGATGACTTTGAATCCCTGCTCCTGGTATCAAACAATACCAAATGCATCCTATGCAACACCGAGTACGAAGAGTATAAGCAGGTAAACACAGATATTCTGGCAGCCATGTCCTAATACCTAGCTAATTGGTTAATTTGCTTGCAGATCGGCAATCGTCCACGCGATGGCGCCTTCGGCGCCTGCTTCTTTATATCGCCCCATGAGTCCTTGCAACCATCGCGCATTTATTGCGCACGTCCTGGCACACGCATCTGGGAAGTGGATTTCGAAGGCGAGGTGGTGCAGACGCATCAGTTCAAGAGCGCACTAGCCACCGCACCAGCCCAGATATTGAAGCCGAGTGAGGGCGATACTTTCAACGATGATGATGCGGATGCACTGGAGGCCAATGACGAGCTGCTGGACTATCAGCCACAGCACCTGCAATTCGCCAAGTTGCAACGATTGGGCGATCACTTTTTGCTGAGCTACACCGAACTGGGTCTCTACATCTTCGATGTGCGCCACTCATCGGTGGTGCTGTGGTGCAATAAGTTCGAGCGCATTGTGGATTGCCGCGTTGCCGGTGCCGACATCTTCGTCTTCACCCAGACGGGCTCGCTCTACAGCGTGCAGCTGCAGACCCTGCAGTCTCATGCCCTCTCCCTGATACAGCAATCGAAGCTGCCGCAGTGCGCCCGACTGCTGCGCCAGCACGTGAAATACTTTGCAGACAAGGCGCGCGAGCACTACGAGCTGAAGCAGCTAAATCAGCTGAAGCAACTGCTGATTGAGCGGCAACAGTATGAGCTGTTAAATGATATATCCGTGATCTTTGATGCCGTTGCCCAGTGCACGGGCAGCGCCATGGACACGCACAGCTCCGGTGGAAGTTCGGCGACAACGGAGAGAAGCCTCAGCACAGCTGGCGGAGGATCTGGCTTTAAAAGTGGCGATAGCGTTGGTGGTATCACCAACAGTTCAGCGCCACCCAAAGGCGTTTATGTGCTGGAGAATGCGTTTTGCGATAATCTGAAACAACCGCCCAAGTCGGGACACTTCAAGGATGCGCTGCTTACGGTTACGGGAAAATTTGGCAAGAACATAATCAAGTACAAGTTCAACATATTCGCCGAGGAGCAGCAGCAGCAGCTTGTGCGTGAGCTAATCCCCGCCAGTGAGCGGTCGCTGCCCTTTAAGGACATCAAGGCCCGATACGAGACGCAGGATGAGGATGAAGAGATTGTCTGTCGCAGCAGTAGCAACGGGCGCAAACGACAGCCGACGGCCACAGCACACATCAGTCCAGAGGAGAAGACCATTTATAATCTGTACTTGATCCACAAGGGCGCCAAATTCAGTCGCACTCATTATGTGGAGCGCTATCGCGCCGTCTTCGATGAATACGCGGCCAGCGAGCTGGTGCAGCTGCTGGCGAAGCTTGGCCAGGTGATGATCAAACATGGCGACAATCCAGAGCAGGCGCAACGCAACTGCTACGAGATGTACTTCAACTATCTCAATCCTGAGCTCATCTGGGAAATGGACGATGCCATACGAGATTACATAGCCAACGGATTGGCTCTCTTGAATGCCGGCGTCGAGATTGTCCGCTGCAGCCACTGCAGCTTCCCCTTGCGTTTCCACAACGCCTGCCACTATCACGAGTTGGGCGCTGTGCTGCTTCGATACTTTTGGTCGCGCAACGAGCAGCTGAAGTGTTTCGATGTGCTGCAGTCTGTACCGGCGCTGCTCGATGTTCTGGCTAAGTTCTATTTAGCTGAGCGTAATCTCGATAAAGTTTTGCCCATTGTCTTTAACTATGGTTCCGTGGAACTGCTGCAGGATGTGGGCAGACAATTGAATGGCGTCGCCTGGGCGCGTTGTTTTGAGCAGTTTGTAGAACTGCAACGAGGACGCTTGACCTGCGTAAACTGCGAGTGCGTCAGCACCGTGGAGGAGGAACAGCTCTCGCGGCATTTCTTCTACACATGGAACTGCTTCCTCAACATCGCCCTAGATCATTTGACAGCCAGCGAGACACTGGCCCTAATTTTCAAGTGGAGTTCGTATATACCCAGCGATGCGATCGATCGTGAGTTCTACAAACGTTGCCTACTCAAGGGCTGAACTCCTATATATAATATATCTCTGATATAGATTCATAATTATTATGCAAATAATGATATTTATTGTTAAAATATTAGCGGCATGAAACTTGCAACATTCCCTGGCCATAATTCTAAAAAAAAGATATATATATATATATATATATGTAAACTTTAGCTAAAGCTACAGCCAATACCAAAAGCATTTATTCTATATAAACATATATATAAATAAATAAATATATGTATATATAATATATAAAACAAAATAAAATATCATATACATATATATATTTACATATGTACCAATTGTATGTGTTTGTGCATAAATTATAATAAAAGCCAATAAGACTATATACTTCTCTGCATAGTCCCTTGAATTTAGCTTCAAATTTTCGAAGCCTAAAAATTAAACAGTCTACACACGCACATAACACAACAAGTTTTGGCATAATTCATACAAAATTTCAACTGCAAAGCAAGCATTTCTCGAAACTACAACAGCAGCCCCACAATAGCGAATACATCCATCTTGGCGCTTAACGTTGTTCGAGGTTTTTGCAAAAACGAACTATATTAAGGAGAGTTGCGACCAGAAACGCTTTTAACATTTTTTTAATAAAAAAAAAAAAGGAGTTAAATCGAGGTAGTTGTAACGGCTACCAGGACTCGATCAGACTATCGGTTTACGGAATCGTGAAGCGAAGTGCAGAAGGTGAAGCGAACAGTCTGGTAACGCAATTTGCAAAGCAGCTCTGTCATAATCAACACTGTAAACTGCGATAACGATAAGTAACAACGCTGACTCACGCACTCCCATCACCAATTCTCCACCATTTTTCTCGTGTGGCTCGTTTTCGCCGTTGGTGTGGATAAGACACGCGTCTGAAAGCATAAAAAACGCGAAAGCGTACAAAAACCATAAATTTTAAGAACAATCATAGTAACTGACTTGTGATAGTCAGTAGGCACAAGTAGGCCTAGTTAAGCATATGAACATTAAAACATCTTATTGGTCGAAGAAACTGATTGTGAAAAGTTCAACCTCGCTCTCTCCACATAAGAACGTAGTAGCTTGTGGAACGTAAGAAGTTGTCGGAAAAAAAATTGAAAGAAAAACGTATAGACACGAAGTGCAACACAAACATACATAAAGAAAAAAAAAAACACAATTTATAACTATTTTTTTGGAAATTGCAAGTGTGCGCAAAATCGAGAACAATTCCAAAATTTTCCTAAACGGAAAGAAAGAAAAAACAAGCAAGTGATTGGAGGATAATATGAGTAATGCTATTAACCAAAATGGCACAGGTCTAGAGCAGCAAGTAAGTATTGTACCTGTATATGTAATGTAAAATGTGGTGCAGTGCGGTGCAAAAGAGGGTACATAATGGAAAAAAGTGTACATGTACCACGAGTGTATTTGTGTGTGTCGGTGTGTTAGCTCTGTCAGCTAAAAGTGTTTCTGTGTGTGAGTGTGCATGTGTGGAAAAGTCAGCGATGTTCATGCGGTCTGCACACGATTATTGAACAGTGTTCTGTCGGGCTCTACAAAAATTTTTGGTTTCATAACATACAAATCGACTGACCGTGGAATTCGGTGCGCTTTTACATTCTGCAACGAACAATGTATGTATTTATGTGTATTTGGCTTTGTGTGTATGAGCTTGTAAGTTCGTTTCATTTGTGTAATTTCTTTTGTATAACTTTTAGGCTGCCTCCAATTTGACATGTTCATTGCTGTGCGAATGCACATATATGTGTGCGAGAGTTTTTCTGCCATTGTGTGAGTGTGTAGCCGCAATTCTAAACCAGTGTATATAAATTTGTGAGTGTGAGCGGCGTTCTCTTCGTATTGCTTTCGCTCATACACACATGTGGAAGCTGAGTATATTTGTAAACAGGGTTGCCAGACGGTAATGTAATCTGTGCATTGTGGGCGACTTCCACCATACGGTAGACAATAGCACCCTGTATGATGATTGTATGGCGAAAACGAGTTCCACAATTGTATAGTTTCCATTACGACTCATTCCACGAAAACTTTGTACTAGAAATGAATTTTGCTTATGTGTGGGAGGGCATCTCAGTGTTTTTGTTGTTGCTAGGCTAGGCTGTCAAAGCCTCCCAAACTAGTTGCGCTTATTTTTCGCAATTGTTGTGTGTGCATCTGCTTCTGTGTGTGTGTTGTACTTGGCGTCGCTCTTCACATAAAAAACATGTTGCTAACCGGGAATACCAATAGAATTGCGAGAAGATTGTGATTTGTGTTTGTGTGCGTGTCTATGCTTAAACGAAAAAACTTGTTATTACAAAGCTCTCTTTGGTAACTGCTTGGAATTCGTTGAACTTGATCACGCATACATGTGTGTGATAAAAAAAAGGCAATACTTTTGTTTGTTTAATATGCTAAAAACAAATTGGGCAAAATTCATAGTTGCATATACTATTGTTTTCGACTATATTCTATGTTTTTAGATCTTTTTTCTCATATTTGTTTGTATTAATTTAATTTCTAATTATTAATCGTGGCTCTTCTCCAGGTTGCTGGTCTGGACTTGAATGGCGGCTCGGCTAACTATAGCGGCCCCATAACAAGCAAGACTTCCACTAATTCGGTCACTGGTGGTGTTTATGTGCCCCCGCATCTTCGAGGTGGTGGTGGCAACAACAACGCGGACTTAGATAACCAAAGTCAAGGCTTTGATTCAGGTGCCGCTCCGCATAGGGACCAGCAGCAGCAGCAACGCGGCGGCGACTATCGCAGAGGCGATCGCGGTGGTAATCGTGGCTACAATCGCCAGAGCGGCGAGTACGGGAATTTTGGAAGCGGCGGCGGCGGTGGTGGTAGGCGTGGCGGTGGCAATCGCTACGAGGACAATTATAACGGTAAGTGGAAGTAATCATGTTTGCAGTTGTAGTTAGTTGAAGGAGCATTTAACAGATTGTAAAGAACATGTTGAAAAATAATGAAAAATTTTGTTATTCCGTTCGTTCGTAGGGGATTACGATTCGCGCCGAGGCGGCGACTGGAATCGAGGAGGTGGGCGTAACTTTGGGGATCGACGCGGACCCTCTTATCGCGGAGGTGCTGGCGGCAGTGGATCCGCGGGCAATGGCCTCAACGAACAGTCGGAGGAGGTACAGCAGCCACGTAATGATCGCTGGCAGGAGCCTGAGCGTCCCATTGCCTTTGAGGGCGGCTCCAACGAAGGTGGTCCACCCGGCGGCGGTGGTGGCGGCAACAGAGGCTACGGCAATCGCGGGGGCGGAGGCAGCAGCGGCGGTGGTGGTGGTGGTGGCTACAACAGTCGCTGGAAGGAAGGCGGCGGCGGCAACATCGATTACACAAAACTGGGAGCACGCGATGAGCGCCTCGAGCAGGAGCTGTTCGGTGTGGGCAACACGGGCATCAATTTTGACAAATACGAGGATATACCCGTGGAGGCGACGGGCCAGAATGTGCCGCCGCATATCACATCGTTCGATGATGTGCAGCTGACGGAGATCATCCGGAACAATGTGAATCTGGCGCGTTATGATAAACCGACGCCGGTGCAGAAATACGCAATACCCATTATAATCAGCGGGCGAGATCTGATGGCTTGCGCCCAGACCGGCTCTGGCAAGACAGCCGCCTTTCTGGTGCCGATCCTAAATCAGATGTACGAGCACGGATTATCGGCTCCGCCTCAAAACAATCGGCAGTACAGCCGACGCAAGCAGTATCCGCTGGGCTTGGTGCTGGCGCCGACCCGTGAGCTGGCCACCCAAATCTTTGAGGAGGCCAAAAAGTTCGCCTATCGCTCGCGCATGCGTCCCGCCGTACTCTATGGCGGCAACAATACTAGCGAACAGATGCGCGAACTGGATAGAGGTTGTCATTTGATTGTGGCCACGCCTGGTCGCTTGGAGGATATGATAACACGTGGCAAGGTGGGATTGGAGAATATACGTTTCCTTGTCCTGGACGAAGCCGATCGTATGTTGGACATGGGCTTTGAGCCCCAGATACGTCGCATTGTGGAGCAGCTGAATATGCCGCCTACGGGCCAGCGACAGACATTGATGTTCTCGGCCACATTCCCCAAACAAATTCAGGAGCTGGCTAGCGATTTTCTCAGCAATTACATTTTCTTGGCCGTAGGACGTGTTGGCTCCACTTCGGAGAACATAACACAGACCATATTGTGGGTCTACGATCAAGATAAGCGTTCGTATTTGTTGGATCTGTTGTCATCGATACGTGATGGGCCCGAATACTCGAAGGATAATCTGACGCTCATTTTTGTGGAGACAAAGAAGGGCGCCGATTCTCTGGAAGAGTTTCTCTATCAGTGCAATCATCCGGTCACCAGCATCCATGGTGATCGCACCCAAAAAGAACGAGAGGAGGCGTTGCGCTGCTTCCGATCGGGTGATTGCCCGATTCTGGTTGCCACAGCTGTGGCGGCACGTGGTCTGGACATTCCGCATGTGACACATGTTATTAACTTTGACCTGCCTACCGATGTGGAAGAGTATGTGCATCGTATTGGTCGCACAGGTCGTATGGGTAATCTCGGCGTTGCTACATCGTTTTTCAATGATAAGAATCGCAACATTTGCTCCGACCTTCTGGAGCTGCTGATCGAGACCAAGCAGGAGATACCTGGCTTTCTCGAAGAGATGCTCAATTCAGATCGCGGCCATGGTGGTGCCAAGCGTCGTGGTGGCGGTGCCGGCTCACGTTACGGTGGCGGTTTTGGTTCCCGCGATTATCGTACGACATCTGGCGGTGGTGGCGGTGCAGGCCGTAGCGGAGGCGTTAGCGGCGGTGGTGGCGGTCGAAGCGGGGGCTCGGGCGGTGGTGGCGGTGGCAACTATCGTAGTAATGGAAACTCGTATGGTAAGTTTGGTGAGTGAACTACGCACATTTTCCATTCTTGCTGCATATACTATGATAATTTTGTTGTGGCAGGTGGCAGCTCTGGCGGCGGCGCTTATGGCGGCGGCTCGTATGGCGGATCGTACGGCGGCGGTGGTGGTGGTGGCTCTCACTCAAACAATGGGCCGGATTGGTGGGGTCAATGAGCAAGGCTTGTCAGCCAGCGAGGCCGGCACCATCCACAACGACCCCATCATCCCGACTAACGTCAAATGAAAATGCAAAAAAGAAAGAGGAGAGAAACATTCAGTAAAGAAGAGGAATGACAACCAAGAGACCGGAGAGGAGAGGAGTAGGAGCCGAAGCAGGAACAGATAGATCAGATTGAGAAAAAAAAATATGAAACAGAGCCTCGATGCGAAAATCATTTGATAAACCAATCGATACAACTTAATTATATTTGCATGTTATATGTATCATCTATATATATTTATATATATGTATATATATACATATATGTATATATGTATATTTATATATCTATATATATAGGGGCAGCAAATGTGAAAGAGAAACTGTCTGTGCGCAGCGCAACACTCAATACACATACACACATACACACACACACACACACACATACATATAATCACGCCAATACAGCAACACATCCATACACATTAACAATAGCAAAAGCATTACAAATAAAATAAAATTGTTTAAAAATAATATTTAACACATATACATGTGCTGGAGAAACAACTATATTACACAGAAAAAGGCAACACTGAAACTGTAGTTTATGAAACATGCACACACACAAAACAAACACACGCATAAAAATAGGTTCATTAACAACTAATATTAATATTACAAATTTATATAGATATGCTAGAGCAAAGCTTCACGGGAACGTGAGCTAGAATTATTAAGGATTAATATAAAAAGGGACAATTTATGAATTACTAGTGTCCTTTACCCAAAACACGCATCCTCTCGCATATTTTTCTCTTTCAAATATTGAAATCGATAAAGATAATACAAAACATAGAACTTTAAACGATAAGCGATTTACAATTGATGAAACATTGAACATCAGATTTTAAAGAAAACAAAAATAACTAATTACAAGTTATATATTATACATAAATATATACATATACATATATACATATGTATATATTATAAATCAAGAAATACAAAAATCATTTAAAACAAAAAAAAAAAAAAAAAAAACAAGTTTGCTAAAAATAAATTGAATAATTTAGCAAATGGAAAAACCGAGAGTTTTATTCGCTTAAATTTACAATACAATTTCTGAAATTAACGAAGTTGCAATTTATGCGCAAGCCTTTGATACACTTGGCGAGGAGGCATTATGAATTTGACGTAGATTCGACAACGACCTGGTCGACTCTGTAAGTAGGACTAGGTTAGTATCAATAAATTGGAAAGTATTTAAAGAAATAACTTTAGATTCTGGATGCACGATTTACTATAGATATAACTAGCTGAAGTTTAGTCTCTTACTATAAGATAAGAGCTAGGGTATAAAATGTTCGGCATTCTTTAGCCAGGAAAAAACAAAGAGAGTATGCGAGAGAGTTGATTGGCCTTGCTTGACTTCAACTTATTATGATGATCTGTCTGAGAATCGTCGAGTAGAGCGCATATGCGCAGCTGTGCTCTTTATTTGGAATTCCAATTCGTCAGCAGTGTGTGCGCAGATTCCATAAATAAAAGAATTTTTCGTAGCGCACGCCACGTCCGCTCTTCAATTAACATAAATTTAAACGAAAGCCCGCCAGATTGTTAGGCTGAAAGCAGAGTCGAGCCACTAATTTGATTAGATTAGGAAAACCTGATTAGCTCTGCTGGGCTGCATTGCAAAATGAGGAGCAGTCTTCTTTCAGCAGCCGGTGCTCTTTTTGTACCTATAGATAAATGGAAAAGTCTGCTTATTGGCTAAAGCTGCGTGCTCTTTATACACGATTGGGGAATCTCATTTACTTATTATTATTTTCGTTCTGTGTGGTTGACAGTCGAACGCGCAAAATGCAAAAGTCACAACGTGGACAATGCTGGACGCTGCTGCTGCTCGGTGTGTTGATAATCTCATTTGGTGTAATGTTTAGCTATTGGTATCTGTTGCCGCACCAGCTAAACTTCTTCCAATTGTTTGGGCGCAATAAGAGCTCAGTCGATGAGCCGGTAAAAGCAGAGCTGAAGTTTTTTATGCCGCCACAGCTTATGTCCAAGGAGCTGAAGCTGAGGCATGGTGCACCCTATATATATCAGATATTTCCCTAGATATTTTAGATATATATAATTTATATCCTTAAACTATGTTAACAATAAATTACAAGTATCATTTATTTTAGAGTAATTGGTGGCTTTGTTAGCATCACAATCGCATTGGGTATGCCATGTCTTAGGTAGGTCAAACATCTGACTTTTGATTGAGCGCCGCATAGCCAACGGGGATCTCTTTCATTTCGGTTTGAAGGCACAGAAATTCTCCGCCTATGCACATTATGGTCGCTGTGATTACATTGAGCAGCCACCAAGAGGCGCTCGCTGGAAACGAGCGGTTGTACCACCAGCAGATGATCAGATGCAGTAAATGGAACGTGCAACTGTGTGAAAGTGAAAAGGTACATCAATTAAGATAAACTGAGAGAGCAACAGAGAGAGAGTGAAAGCGAGTGAGATTTTATGACTGATAGCTACCTGAAGTCGAGGCACAGCTTTGCCCGACGTACAATACACCAGAGCGCCAATGAGGCAACGAAGGCATTTAACACAAATGCGCAAATCACCAGACGTCCACCTAGATCATATATATGTATTTCCTGCAGAATGAAGCGCATTAGGCAAAGCAATACAAGAAAAACAATATTCCACTTACATGGTATTCGAATAGATGATCCAATGTGTAATTGTCGCCAGACAACTTGTTGGCTATGAAGACGAGCAGGCCGAGGGTGAAGTACACACAGCACTGCATGGATACAATCTGTGATGTTAGCAGCGTGGGGTCCCATTGCGTATTTCGAAATGTGCCACCTTTCATATTATTATTATTTCGAATTTGTATCTATTTTCGTCGCATATGTGCACTTGCTCGTTGGTCCAGTGATGCAAAAACAAAACGGTAAAGCCAAGGCTGACTAACCATTGGAGTTAACTAGTTCCGTTCATAACTAGTTCAAAGTAACTCAACTGTTAATTGAAGCGAAGCCATTATGTATGGATGTAGGGCTAGATCAATGTATGTATATATATTTATATATACATAGAATTAAATATTTAAACTTAAACACACATAGGAATTCAATCGGTTTAAACACTCAGAAAATTATTCTAAAAAAATATTGTTAATATTTCTATTAATTAAAACCACCCAATTGTTTCAACAGGGCAAGCACCTGTTAACTACTGTTAACTGAGTACAATATTAATATTTCAGTTCATATCGTTCTTGAACATGGTGCAAGCGACGCGGAAATTTGTAAGCCTTAACATTTTTTGAATCTAAAATTAAAATTGAAAAATTAACTAATATTCCAGAGTAAACTACGATCGCTAGGCATTGTAACAGCAGGTGCCGCAGCCCTGTTCATGGGCCTAACAGCCTACAATAATCAGGATAATTTATGCCGCACATTTGTCATGCCCGTTGCTCGAATTTTGCCCGCTGAAACAAGTCACAATTTGGCGGTGTGGGCCTGCAAGCACCGTCTCTACCCTGCCTCTGACTATACAGACGATCTAAATTTGCACTGCTCCTTCTTTGGCCGCCTGATCAGCAATCCGATTGGTATTGCAGCCGGTTTCGATAAAAACGCAGAGGCCATTATGGGACTGAAGGACTTGGGTTTCGGCTTCATTGAGGTGGGCAGTGTCACGCCCTTGGCCCAGAGCGGCAATCCAAAGCCGCGTGTCTTTCGCTTGGTTGATGACCGGGCCATAATCAATCGCTATGGGTTCAATAGCGATGGCCACGACGTTGTGCTGAAACGCTTAAGGGAGCTTCGTCAGCGCGAGGACTTTCATGCTGTTGTTGGAGTAAATTTGGGCAGGAACCGCGACACGTTGACTCCAATTGGCGACTATGTGAAAGGCGTTCGTACCTTTGGACCAGTCGCCGATTATCTGGTAATTAATGTCAGCAGTCCTAATACTAAAGGACTGCGCGACATGCAGAGCAAAAAGGAACTCACAGAACTGCTGGAAGCTGTTAATACAGCTCGTGGCAAACTTAAGGTCAACCGAAATGTGCCTATACTGCTGAAGCTGTCGCCCGATCTCGAACAACGCCAACTGCTTGATATCATTACCGTCATTAACAATAAGAAGTGCCGCATAGATGGTTTGATTGTTTCGAATACCACACTCTCCCGAGACAATATCAACGATGTTTCGTTGGCCAACGAGGCGGGCGGGTTGAGTGGCGAACCGCTGCGTGAACGCTCTACCAGGCTGATTGCCCAAGTGTACTCGCTAACCAGGGGCAGTATACCCATCATAGGTGTGGGTGGTGTGGCTTCTGGAGGTGATGCATTTGAGAAGATCGAGGCTGGCGCCTCGTTCGTTCAGATCTACACGGCTCTTGTGTATGAAGGGCCCGATCTCGTTGAGCGCATCAAAAGCGACCTCTCGCTGCGGGTCAGCGATTTGGGCCTGTCCAATGTTGGGCGTGCTGTTGGTTCCAACTACACCAAATATTTGCCTTAAAACATCGTATGAAAACAATAAAATTGTTTGTATGTATATTTCAAATAACAGTTCGTTGTAATCTAGGCGTGCTCATTGGCGCGCTGAACGTTGAGCACGCGTCCATCGAGAAGATGTGTATTTTGGTTACTTGCACTGTTGTAGGCGTCCCTTTGGCTGAACATCACGAAGCCGTAGTGCTTAGACAAACCCAGATTCTTGTCAAATACCACCTCAGCATTAGCCACATGGCCGAAGCGGGAGAAATACGTGCGCAGCTCTTTGCTGCTGATGGTCCAGGGTAAATTTCCTACAAAGAGCTTGTAGGTGCTCCGGGCTGCACTGCCGGACATAGTTTTCTCCTCGTCTTTTTACGTAAGTCTAAAACTAAATCGCATTTGTATATTCTTTTAACAGTGCTCGAAAACCCAAAATTTAGCAGGACTGTTATTAACAGCTCAAAACTTTAATTACAGTTGTTCTCTTCTATTTAAAGTATTTTAGTATATTAAATAAAATTGTCTTTGCTATCTATTATATTTTATTACAGTCTCAACAACAACAAATCATTAATATTAATATTAAAAGCTATTATATTTTATTCACAATTCTTCGCGTTAAATATTAACTGAACCACAATTGCGTATTTCAGTGTGGTCGTACATCTCTTCTGTTAAATTGCACAGCTCTGTTTTGAAATTTGCAGTATTTATTTACAGCGGTTTCAGTTTTGTCGAGTGTGGTCACATTGCATATTTTGTTGCATTGCTGCCTTTTTATTGTTTTTTAGTCTATTTTTATGTAAAACGAAAGTGTGAAAATGCAAAACGCATAGATGTGCACTCGAGAATTTAATAAATAATTGAGCTTGCACTCAAGTGTTGTCACATATAAAGTGTACGGCGTGCGGTTATGGTGTAGTATATGTTTTGTCAGTAGTTTTCGCTGCGAAAATATTTTCGGCGCCCCCTTTAAGCGACGTGTATTTGGGGCGCGGCGCCCACCTGAAAAGAACAAAACGACGTCAATAAAGGAACGTTCATAATAAATTGCTGTCGGATTTAGCGCCAGGCATTCACAATGGCAGAAAGGCCCAAAAATTTGTTTGCAAGTGAGTAATTTTTTGCTTAAAACTGCCCACGCACACGACAATCACACAAACGCACACATACAAAAGCACGCACATACATACATATACATAGGCACACATGTATGAACGCAGCACTGACGCATTGGTTTGGCGCAATGCAATTGATAAGCCGTAGATCATAAATAACCACTTTTCCCCACCTTATCTTAATGATAGCTGGGCCTAGTCGTTCCCGTATACCGCCTGACCAGCTTAACCTGAACCAGTTGAGCATACGCCATCCGCCTTCTTCAACGTCGTCCACATCGTCCGGTTCCACGTCGTCTGGCTCCAGTTCCTCGTCTCAGCAGAATAATGTGGCTTTGCGGTTTGGAACCCAGCCCAGCTTTGTGCCAGCTGTGCCGGTACCTAGCTGCAGCAGCAGCACCGCCAGCGGTATCGGCAGCAGCACTGCCACAGATCGTCATCGGGAGCGGATTAGACAACAGGCTTGCGGAAAGCTGCAGTTTGGAGAAGGTGCCAGTAATACGCATCAATTTACATCGGATGATCTAGAGGATTTGGGAGAAATTGGACGCGGCGCATTTGGTGCGGTCAACAAAATGGTATTCAAAAAACTGGACAAGGTAATGGCTGTGAAGCGTATACGTTCTACGGTGGATGAGAAGGAGCAGAAGCAGCTACTCATGGACTTGGAGGTGGTTATGAAGTCTAATGAATGCATCTACATAGTGCAATTCTATGGGGCACTCTTCAAAGAGGGCGACTGCTGGATATGTATGGAGTTGATGGACACATCGCTGGATAAGTTCTACAAATACATATTTGAGAAGAAGCAGCGACATATACCTGAATCCATATTGGCCAAGATCACGGTGGCCACAGTCAATGCCCTAAACTATTTGAAGGAAGAGCTCAAGATAATACATCGTGATGTTAAGCCGAGCAATATTCTGTTGCATCGTCGCGGCGATATTAAACTATGTGATTTTGGTATCTCTGGGCAGCTAGTCGATTCGATAGCCAAGACCAAGGATGCGGGCTGCAGACCATATATGGCGGTAGGTTTGAATTCAAAAAGCTTTTATTGACAGCGCTGAATATGTTTGTTTTTATTATTATTGTAGCCGGAACGCATTGATCCGGAGCGCGCCAAGGGCTATGATGTGCGAAGCGATGTTTGGTCTCTGGGCATAACTTTAATGGAGGTGGCCACAGGCAATTTTCCCTATCGCAAGTGGGATTCAGTGTTTGAGCAGTTGTGCCAGGTATGTGTTCGCCATTGCCATCCTTTTGCAATCAATGATCAATAAATACAAACCAAATTTCATGTAGGTTGTGCAAGGTGATCCGCCGCGTTTGCATACATCCTATAATGGAATGGAGTTCTCGATGGAATTTGTGGAGTTTGTTAACACTTGGTGAGACATGAATATACTCAGCATATAATCAAAATACTTATGACAATTAATGTCCATAGCCTGATCAAGAAAGAGAGCGACAGACCCAAATACAGCCGATTGCTGCAGATGCCATTCATACAGAGAGGCGAGAATAGTCACACAGATGTCGCCGCCTATGTGGCTGATGTGCTCGAGTCTATGGAAAGCGATGGCATTACGCAGTTTACAACCAACCAGCCCGCGGAAAGTTAATCTGATGCGAGTCAAACTAAAGTCATAAATTAACTAAGCAAAAACCAGTAGCAACAAGGCAAATTATTAAACAAAAACAAAAAGCAAAAAAAAAAAAAGAGAAGCAAATATTGTTGTCTACTTTGTAGCATTCGTAGTAAACGTAGCGCGTTTTTTGTTAAAGTCAAAACAAAAACTACAACGTGTAAGTAAAAAAAGAGTAAAATTAAAAAAAAAAAACGAAACACAATTTGTAAAATGCATATATGTATTTTGTATTTTGTGAAGAGATGTTTCTCAAAATGTTTTTGTTTTTGTATTGTAGCGAAACATAAACCAATGCCTTTTGTCTTTAAGTTAAGTGAGCTAGCATTTGATGAATTGATGGCTTCTGTTTTTAATTGTTAACTAAAAAGTTGGCAAGAATGAAAAGCAATATTTGTAAAGATTTAACACACACAAAGTAAATGGAAATTGTTACCTATAAAGCAAGCTATATGAGAAATGCCAACTACAAAATAGCCATAAACAATAAGCAGATGCAACATTCAATTTATAATTTATATATTTAATTTTTCGATAAAAAAAAAAACTTTATAAACATTTGTTGTATGTATGCAATTTAAGTAAAAGCTTTAAATATTTGCCGAGTGGCTGCATTTTTTATAAATTGTAGAGAAAATTTTGCAAGTCGATACAAAATAATTTCAATAAAATATAATTATAATAATTAACGACATATGAACACACACACATGCAGACCGATAACTACACAAGTTTTTATGCGTAGAATTTAGTTCTTAAGACTTAAAAAATATTTAGTAAAAAAGAAAAAAAAAATACAATTGCAGCTTGTGAAATATATATATATAAAGAAAACAAAATAAATGTATTGTGCCTAAGTATAAAAAAGAAACAAAAACTAAAAGCGATATCAACTGATTACATAAAAAATTTAAATTAATAATAATATGCAATACGTGGCAGTTAGTTTATATGAAATACCTTAGCCAAGCTTACACCACATACCACGCTTATACACATGGCCATGCCACACCCCTCTACACAGCCACGCACACACACACACACACACACACACACACACACACACACACACACACACACACACACACACACAAACACACACAAGCAATTGCACCGTCTAAGCTCCCGTCTCAATAGAAATAGAAAAACAAAAAAATGAATTTGTCTTTTCGATTAATATTTATGCAAGCGCCAATGTGAATGAAAAGCAAAAGTTTATTTTGTAAACATATACATAAACTTATATAAATAATATAATGTGTATAACGAAGAGAATGTAGAAACAACTACAGCTACACACAGCGTCCAAGAAAGAAGAGAATGAGATTCAGACAAAAAAATAATATTTGTGTGCGGCCGCAGCATATTTATGTATGATATGTAAGCAATGCTTATAAATTAATTAAAAATGTATTTGTTTGTTTTCTGTTGCATATAATAAATGCAAATTAATGCGCATTAAGCCTCAACAGCAACAACAACTAGCATAAACATAGTTGATTAATAAAACATAAATATTTTTGTATTAAGCGTGAAGGGAAAACAAAATACATTAATTAATATGTTGTAGTGTGTTCATTCGGCTAGCCGAAGCTTGTATACCCTTGCCAAGAGCATTTGATAGATCGGCGTACGGTTTCCTTGCCGCAGCAGATGAAAACGAATTTGATCTCGAGTGGATTTTCACTAATTTAAGCTGATCTTGAATCAAATGAAGTGAAAATTGAAAGTGAAGAAGATGGTATAACAAGACAAAAAGTAAACCCAATTACAACTAGAATAAACTAACACTATATATATACTAATATTCAAATAGAATAGAAATTCGTAATATCACCATTTCCTGACGTAGAATCGGCGTAGTTGATACCTAAAATAAATGTGAAGTAGCATCATGCGATACGACACATCCTCTATTGTATTTAAAATGGTGAATTAACTAAATGATTAATCAATGATTAACAGCGATTGTAATTAGGGAGCATGTTGCTAAAAACAATCGTTGAGTCGCGAGTCGTCATATTTTTGTTGACAATAAGATGTGTATAATTTTTAAAAATAATCAAATTGATGAATTTGTATATATACATATATAGGCATATACTACATATACGATGGCAGTTATGCATACATATATGAAGATACGCACATGCAAATATATAGATACATATATAGATATATAGTACTATACAGCTGTCAAGTCAGTTCACATAGTTGAGCTATATGAAGATTAGAAATCGAATCACGATGGAGAAAGAAGAAGAACTCTTTATTAAATATTAATTGGCTTTCAAATGAAACCAAGGCCTTTTAACCTAAATTTGCTTAATTAAAACAAAAAGAAAGTCCTCTAAAAATGATAAATCATAGTGAAAATGCAACGTCCATAAAAAAAAGAAAGAAAAAACCATATTCGCAATAACTTTTTAAACATATTTACTTAGCTTACTCTTCAAGAGCCCGCTTAATCTGTGCTCTTTGCCTAGGAATTAAGCGAAGCTCGATGTTGTATGGTATATGTGCTAAAACTTATTTAATGGGCCATTACTGAACCCCAATCAGAGTTATTGCACTAACTTTAAGCAAAGCAACTAACTAACTATATAAAAATAATCAGCTTATAACTCTCTAAACTCGATACGACTCGAGACAAATCCAATAAAGTGAAAACAAAACACCACAAATTAAAATTAAAATTTATAATAATTAAATGGTAAAATAATGGAAAAGAAAGAAAACTAATTATGGAATGAGTAAACGTGCACGCACGGAAAACAAATTGTATTGTTAAACTTAACATGAAGAATTTGTATAAAGCAACCAATGGAATAGTGAATAAATAATATATTTGAAAACTCTAAATAACACCTACTCGGCACCCATATTTAAAATAGATAATGTCGAACCATTAATTAAGTAATTAGTCAAATTGAAATCAGCTCATAACATGCAATGCTCTATGAATTGCTGATGCTCTACGAAAGTTAAAATGGGGTGTTTTGGCTTTGCAGGTAAGTTAGATTGAATAAATGTGTATAATTAATTAAATTAATTAAATCGTTTGAAATTACAATTTTTTATTTATAAGTGTTTTAAATTATTTAATAATAATTTTGTCTATTTAGAAACATTTTTAAAGAGAGTTATGCAAAAAACATTGATTAAAATACTTTTGACTAGATTAACTTATTTAAAACAACTCTACAAAATTTTTATTTTATTTTGAAATAGCATAAAATTTGTGTCGATAATTTTTTAAACTCCTCCCTTTTTTTATTAAAAATTAGAAATCAAACAATCTTGATAAAACTTGAAGTTAACTAATTCCGAATTTCGCTTATCTTTATCCAATTTCATAATTATTTTAGATTCTCATTAAGTTAATTATTTATGTAGCTAAAATGTTAATTCAATCATATAATCAATTATGCAATGAAGATCTGCTTAATTACATTCACTTTTAACATTTGCTATGAGCGAATTCGTGTTGTATTCTCGACCCCAAAACAGAATAGTTTTGGCTGTCAAGTTTTACCGGTTTGTGGAGTGCCCATGGCATATTATCGAATGGATGTACGCGACTCGCATAACAATGCATCCATTTGCGTAGAATCTGGCACGTGGCGGGCATGGATATGGGCGCATTAGGTAGCCCAAGCCCAAGTGCGTAATCTTTCCGACTGACTACATATACAAATCTCAATGGGCCGAGTGGCTCTAGCCGTGGGGTCTCAGTGTTACTTGGAGCGTCATACGCTTAACATATATTTTTATTTGATTTGATTCAATTCGATACGATTCGACCCGACTGCTACCTCTTGGTAGTTCAACGACATGCTGGCCTGCATCATTCTGGTCAGCTGGCTAGCTTTGTTGTGGCTCTATTTTCTGTGGAGTCGCAGACGCTACTACAAGGCCGCCTGGCAGCTGCCCGGGCCCGTAGGTTGGCCCTTCATCGGCATGGGCCTACAAATGATGAATCCGCAGAGTAAGTGACTCAAGATCTTCATTCATAAGCAGCAGCAGTAATTTATAGTTTGACTGCAGCCTTTCTGCAGTACATGGATGGACTCTCGCATAAGTATAAGGCGCCCTTCATCTCCTGGATGGGCACGAACTGTTTTCTCTATGTCAACGACCCACAGACCGTTGAACAAATCTTTTATTCGACGCACTGCACCAACAAAGGTGATTTCTATCGCTTCATGAGCTCGGCCATTGGCGACGGACTCTTCACATCCAGCTGTAAGTACACTGACAAAAAAAGAATAGAAGCGGAAGTCATACGATTTTATTTCGAAATTTTCAATATTATTTCATTAGGGAATATTATTTGGTGAATTGAGGTATTTCTATTCAGTTTAGTTTAGGATATGCAATTTGAGTTTTATTAGATCTCATCGTACAGATTTATAATATTGTTTATAATGTATACCTTATGATATATTATAATTATTATATTTTTCTATAATTTAATTCGTAGCACCACGATGGCAAAAACATCGTCGGCTCATCAATCCCGCATTCGGTCGTCAGATCTTATGCAATTTTTTGCCCATTTTCAATGCCGAGGCTGATGTATTGCTTCAGAAACTGGATTTGGAGGGTGTGCAGCGAGGCAAAAGTCTTGAGATCTATGAAATACTAAAGAAAATTGTATTGGAGGCGGCGTGTCGTAAGTATAAGTGGGACCATTAAAATACCCAAAAAAACTCAGCTTTAACTTTACTGTGGAACAGAGACAACAATGGGCAAAAGGATGAACTTTCAGTATGACGGTTCCAAAGCAATCTTTGAGGCATATAGTGGGTAAGTTGTTGGAATAACTGTGCATAATTGGGATAGAAAGGAAATGGGATATGATTATCATGATCTGTCCTGACATACCGTGCTGAAGTCTACTTAATTAGGCTAACTAGGAATTCAGTTTATAGAGGGATATATAACTCACATTCCTCTGTATGATGTATTCAAGTTAATTCCCATTTCTATTTGAGCTTAACTACTTAATTCAGTGCACAAACTAAGCACGTATTTTTTAAGCTTCTTATTCAAGCCATACGCTCGATTGCTTTTGAAAACTCTCTCACAGACTGTGAGTGCGTTACCTAGTAGCTTGTTTATGTCAGAGATATTATCTTTGGTTGGACCGCCCTAGCGCCCAACCGCCTTGTTTTTTACCTATTAGCTAATTACAATCTTTCAGCTTCGCTAACCATTCAAGCATGGCTAATACCTTGCGACACGAGCTGGCATTCTATCTGCGTTTTTGCTGCTGCTAGCTGGATATCTAGTTTGGTTTGGTCTGGGAGTATTCAAATCCACCCGCAACTACATTTAGAGAAAATTTTTAATTTTAATTGAATGAATGGACTTTTATTTTGAATCTTCTCATACTTGTTAACAAGGCTTGCCTCTGAAGTTCTTAAGAATTTAAGAAGCAGTCTTTGGCTGAATAAAATCTCATTTAGGCTAAATAATATATATATGTCAGGGATTCTTGAATTCGGAACTTCAGATAAAATTAATTTCAGTTAATTTTGTTTGCTACCTGCTGATTTCTGCAAGTGCAGCTTGACATTTTACACTTTGCATCTCTTCTTTTAAGTGCAGCTTAACATTTGGAATTATTTCTCTAAGTGTAGCTTAACTTTTAGCAGCATGCAACCATTCGCTTTGCTTGCAGGATTACGGAGGTGTGTGTAAAGCGTATGCTGTCCCCCTGGCTCTACCCGGAGCTCATCTATCGATGGTCGCGACTTTTTGACCGACAACAGAAGGTCGTCGGCGTGCTGTTTGGCTTTGTGGAGCAGGTATGTTAGTGGGCGTGGCCCAGAATCCGACCACCTTCTACTCGCTTGCTGCCTGCTCATGACTTGCTTTCCCTCGGTGCCCCGTCAAACGTCACAGCTGCTGCAGCCAGTTGTATCTGTTGTGGGCGTGGAAGACTCTGATGCCAACAAGCAACTAGAGGACGAACAGCATCAGCATCAGTATCAACAACAGCAACAGCAACAGCGTCGCATCAAGTCCAAGTCGATATTCATTGAACAGGTGCGGGAGCATGTGGAACGAGGCCAGCAAATGAGCTGGCAGGATGTGCGAGACGAGGCAAATGTAATTATTGCGGCGGTGAGTAGCATCCATAAGACGTACGACCGCAATTACATATATGGATGATATGCATGTTGTTCATGGTCGCTGGGGAATGAATATTATTAGTAGCATTGCTTTAAAGCGTTACAGTATATAGTACCTTACAGGCTGTACGACATAATTTGAATAGTATAACTATATATTTTCCAAATGATATTAGCAACATTTTTCGGAAAATATTTATAGATATTTGTAGGTATTGGATGAAATTATTATGGATAATATTTATTTGAGCTAAAGAAGAAGGGTTTCAGCTCAATGTTTCTATATAAGCAAGATTGAGCAAGATCCAATTTATTTTATTTTTTATAAATATAAATATAGCTTCAATCAATCAATCCATCCAATATAAAAGTCAATTTTATATTGGAATTATTAAAAGTAGCTTATAGTTGACCTACTTTAGTTTGTAGCCTAATCCAAAGTCAATCAGCCCGGCAAGACAATTTGTCTTAAGCAATAACTATGCAAAGAGTTTAAAGGAGAATCTATGAATCTATGGCATAGATACTGTTACTCATCACTCAATTAGTTAGTCAATCAGAAATAAATTGAAAGAAATATCCGAATAGATAACGTTCAGCTTAAGAGACTACCCAACAATCAGTCAGGCAGTCACTCAATCAATTAGTTACAAATTAAACAATCGAATCAATCAATTATGTTAATAAGATTTGGTCCATTTATTTGTAATGATACAGACATTCGAGACTACCTCGACGGCCTTGTACTTCACCATTTTATGCCTGGCTATGCATCCGGAGTATCAGGAGAAGCTGCACGCCGAACTGTGCGCCGAGCTGCCGGAACATGGCGACATTAGTCTCGAGCAGCTGGAGCGCCTGAGCTATACGGAGATGGCCATTAACGAGTCGATGCGTCTGTTTGCACCTGTGCCCATGGTGCTGCGACGTGCTGGACAGGATTTGCAGCTGCGTCGCGACGATGGCGTCTATCTTATACCAAGCGGAACACAGATCGGCATCGACATCTACAATATGCAGCGAGATGTGCGCGTTTGGGGCCCATTGGCCAGAACCTACAATCCGGAGATGCATTTCGGACCCGACGCGCCCACACGTCACGCCTTCGCCTTTGTACCCTTCACCAAGGGACTGCGCATGTGCATCGGCTATCGCTACGCGCTGCTGCTGATGAAGCTGCTGCTGGCCAAGATCTTTCGTTGCTTTCGCATTAGCACAACTGCACGGCTGGAGCAGTTGCTGGTCAAGGGCAACATCTCGCTGAAGCTCAAGGAATATCCGGTCTGCCGCGTAGAGCGTCGGTAATAAGGATTCGTTACCGTTTGACGTTTGTGAGTGCATCGCAATTTTCCAATTAAAATGTAATTTTTGTTTGTAAATTGCAATGTTGTTAATGCAATTTATTCCAAACTTGTATAGTAATTTAATTACGCTGAGGGCTTCGTTAGCTGGAAATTGCCTGCATCAGCAGCAGCGACTTCTGCTGCTGCTTCTGCTACCTCTCTAACGGTACATGGCCAGTTATGGCTACAGCTTCCGCCACGTTGCGTATACGTAACGCAATTGATTTAATTGCATTGAACTCGACAAAACTCTAGTGTAGTTAAAGGTCTCTTCCTGTTGCAACTAATCAGAGACCTGGAGAGCTGTATATATATACATATATATATATTTATATATATACAACTCGTTCAACTCGTTGGCAAAACACTTTTCCATTTTCTATTAGCAAGGCATCCATACGGCTTCATTAAATATATGTATAAAATATGTATGCTGTATGCAACATTTGCATGTTGCACGTACAGTAGGCATTGGCTAAAAGCAATATTTGACTTTCAGCAGTCGAGCCCCTCATTTCAATATTTTACACAACATTTGCGACACGTTTAGCAATATCTCTGAACCACTTTGCATTTGCACGCCCTATGAATTTTTATTTTAATTTTTATTTTTGTGTTAAAGGCATGATAAAATTTTGATTAAATTGCTTGACAAATATGCATAAATGTTAAAAGAGAGAAAGACTATATTTCGAAATTGAAAAATGTGAAATGAACTTTCTTTGCAATAGAAAAGTTAATTTATTTTCCTTTCATAAAGGCATTCAATCATTTAGTTTAACTTTCCTTGGCTTGACGTCTGCTAAATGAATAAATTGCCACTGTTGCCGCACTCGTTGTCGTTTTGTGCAGTGAAATATGCATAATTCAATGCCTGCCCTCAGTCCAAGAGCAACCTCGAAATCCCCTTCGACAGGAGTCGTCTGCATTCGATGCCTGCCGGAAGCCCTACAACGAGCCAAGCACAAGAAAAGTACGGTAAAAATATTAAATATGCTAGGAGGGGCTCGTTAACGCTTCAGAACACAACCGACAGTGTAGGGCAGGCCGGCTGCGGACGGTTTGTGGGCGTGGCAGTTGAGTAATCACAACATTAATCTAATACGCGTGTTTAGTGCGGCCAACGGGCATTCAACTTAATAATAGCTTTTGAGCGCTTCGCAATAAGTAATTAAATAATTTCCAACAAATCAAACGAGACAAAGGACTCCTTAACTTGGATATTTGGCAAACACAGTGTAGAGTATGGAGCGTAGAGCCTTCGTTTTCGTCTTATTTCGGCTGTGCTCTGCTCTGGCTTATTATTAATGAATACAAGTTTCGCAAGTTTTCAATTAAATATTCGCTCACCATACACCGTCTTAACGAATAATCAGGGCAAACGTCGCGTCAGACTCGCTTCCTCTTGGTAATAAAATATTTAGCTGATATCCCTAATTGACTAGCAAATGAATGACCTATTTGTACAACAAGCCTTGCCAATGGCCAAAGCTTAAATTTAATCTAGTTAGTTGGCGGACACGGTCGATAGCCAGGTTCACAGGGTTAATCAATTGGGCCCTGGCCAAACAGCCATTGCACGGACACTTTCTATAAATGAAAACAAACAGCTGGGCTAAAGGCCAGTCGCAAAACGTTTTTGTTTGTGTACATATTTAATGCAGTTTTAATGAGCAAACTTTTCAAGTTGCTAGCGAAAATCCAAGCACAACTTTTTTAATTCTTCGTAAATACTATTGCAAGGGCAGTAAAACTTGAATACAATATTTAAATGCGGTTTTTATTTTTGTATATATGTTTTTATTCTTATAAATTTTTATATATTTTTGTATATATACATATGTATCGGGGTTTTGTTTTAATCAATTTAGATAAATTCAAGAAATTAGTTAAAACTGACAACTGGGAGCTTTACTTATCTGAATAAATCAATGGTACACACATCATTATTTAGTCAAATCTTAAATTATCAATTTGTATTTGTTATTTTCGATATTTCGGGCAATTGAGCTGCATTATCTGATAAGAAAAATAATTGCCTTGACTTTTATTAAAGACTTTTAATCATAGCTTACAAATAATTGTTCACCGGCTGAACCGTTAAGCTCTGTTTACGCTGTTTCGCTGTGAGCAGAAGACTTCACCATGCGTTGACCTATTCGTGTGAGGTTATTTTAATTAACATCCTTTATGGAGCAATATGCTAAAATACACATGCACAGTCACTTAGGCTATTGATGGGATTACCGAAGACAATCTTCGCATACAAACCAATACAAAGTATAATCAAAAGAAAAGTGTTGTGAGCTGATCGCAAACGAGCTCCTTGACGAATCGATGTAATCGGTTACTCTCTGAGTAAGTGAAAAGACTTTTTTGTAGAAATCACATCAGGAGATCTTCTTTCATTATTCTTTTAAATACCAAGCAATTATATTTGTTGGTATGGTATTTGTAATTTGACTGACAAACTGCAAGTCACTCGCTTTCAGCTCTCTGGTCACATTCTTTGTTATCTTCAACTACTTGAAGGCTTTTTATGTATTATATTATAAATACTAAAAAATTTCAGGATACAGTAACAATTATATTCTAAATACCAAACAAAATTCAGGATACAGTGACAATATGACACAGTGGAGGAAACATTTAATTAAAGCAACACATACACACTCACACATAGATGCAATAATTTCCTTGAAGAAGCGTATGTGTATCTTAATTACAGTTAAACATTTAGCAGGACAGCCCGTATGTGCGTTAACTGCGGACAAGAAATAAACAGGACCACTGCGATTGCCGCTTAAGCCATGTGGGTAAACCGCATTAACACACGCACACGCACACGCAACAACAACAACAGTTGATGCTGGTTTTAGGAGCTGCAATCGTGAGCATAATTAAGTTAACTTGTATTTTACGAGACACAGCCGCAAAAAAAAAAAAATAAAAGAAAATAACAGACATCCATGCTAAATAAAATACTTAACCAATGGCAAAAGATGTGGGATTCAGGCTCATCAATGTGTGTTAATGCTAATTGTTACTTTAGTTTGATGTGCATATTGCAGTAACTGTAAAGATATATACATACATATATTTGTATGTGTTCCTGTGTTTATTGGGTAACAAACTTAAAGTGGCTGTCGCTTTACCTCAAATTGAATTTGGCGATGTGTGAAGACGTTGCCAGACAGTTTCAATCGCTTAACTCAATTTGGCGCCTCAAGAAGTTTTCGTGGGACTTCTCATGCTCTTACAAATAGTAGTATACAGGGCATCATTTCCAACTATTTCGTGCATGCCCATCAACTGAAATCAGTGCAAAAATATTTAGGAAAATTGCATTAGAAAGTTAACGAAAGGCTGGCGAAAAGCGCAATTTTGTCAAAAACTTTTATTGGGGTTAGTTAAGCTGAGTTCTAAAAGTCCGAAAGTTGAGGCTGAGCAAAGAAATGTTACAACTCGTAGAGTAAAACGATGTGAATCGTTTTATTTCGGGAATAAAGACAGAAAGTTTTTATTCAATTTAAAGGTTTATATTTATAGACGGTTCAAGCCCGAACATGCCATATACATAAATACATTAAAAATAGGCAATAGTCGATAACCTGCTCGATACTTGACTCTAACTAATAAATATGTCATCCCTTAGTTGCAGCGACAAACGCAGCGAGTAATAACAATGAAACGTGCGCCTAGACAACGGCTTAACGATCGAAAGGGACACTTAACAAAACAACTGTGCACTTGTGTGTTTGGGATTAACTTTACCCTTCCAGAGACTGGAAGTAGTTTTAAGGTATATAAGCACTAGGATTTTAGGAAAATAAAAAGTTTCCATTTTTGAATTCGTCAAATGTGGAGTTGTTGCCTTTAACCCTCTAACAGACGATGATCAAATACAATTAGTGATTAGAGCAAATTTGGTTTTTGGCATTGAACTTATAGAACTTGAAGAACGCTTCAGATTAATATTAAGTTATAATTATTTGGGAATATCGTTAAGAAGCCTTTTCACATTTCAAATGGATATTCTCCTGCAAAGTGTTGGCCTACAGTAAGGCTGGTAAAATTATAGATGGACATTAAACTCTGTTTTATCCCATTTTCGCTGTCATAATGCTGCCTCTTCTTTATCTATGACAATGTCAACTTTTTGTTTCTATTATTATTATTTTCCTATTTTCTGTTCATGAAAAATTGTTTTCTGCAGCAGCTAAAACTGGGAAAAAAATTCAAACTTTTAGTTATTGTCGAGCAGCGGGAAATGTGAACTATGAACTACGAAATGGGTGTGCCCAGGAGGTGAGAGGTGAAGTATCGAGGCATCGGACAAAGTTTAAACAGAAACAAACAGGGCGTAGCTGTCAACTGGCAAGGGTTTCACAGGAAGCGGGGGCGGACTTAAAAAGGCAGCCAAAGCTGACACTTCATTGCGATCTCTCGCGTTTTGTCCCGAGTCAGATGGCAAACTTTTTGCTGCGCGGCCGTCGCCTGCGGCTGCCGCATCGCATAAATTAGCGAACATGAGGCGAGGCGCGTGACTGTTTCCTGTGACTGCTGAACAACCCCTTCGACTAGCGTGTATCCACACACCAATAATTCTCTCTTCCCCTCTCCCTCTCCCTTCCCCTTTTGACTCCACACGCATACAAATGACTTACTGATTGACTCGCTGCGCGGACTTTAGTGACCACGCGCTGGGTGCAAATTAGCCGTGTTCGTATAGTCGAACGGCTCCAATGTGAAAGCCATTGGCACCGCAGCCACTGACCACTACCGTGAGGTCCTCCATCTAGTTCTGCTTCATTTGCAATTAAAGTGTAGCCTATGTTTGCCCGAAACTGGCCAGTGCACTGGCAGTGCAATTAATTAAAAAGTTTGCTGCAAAAAGTGCAAGGCCATCAGGCGTGTGAGGCCTCAGCGGGGTTTTTCACTTTGATGGATAACATTCTACAAATATTTTTGCAGCTGGCTTAAATACATAGCAACAGTTTTTGTTGCTCTCTCTCTCTCTCGCTCGCTCTCTCTCTCTCTCTCTCTCTCCCAGTTTCTCTAGGTACGTGTAAACTAAAATTGCGCTTACGAAAGGTTGGCCATCGGCAATAATTTCACAGGAATTTATGACAATAAATTGAGTAAAAAGTTTATTTTCATAAAAGCGTTTGATCATCTATATATAGAATTGAAATTATGATGAAATGCTAGCAGTATTTTATAGAGAAATCATCAGAAGGCAAACACGTATCTATTTCTGTGTTTGTGTGTAATTTGCAGACGCAAATAAACTTTTTAAAACTTGAACAATGGAAATTCTTATCTCATCTTTAGCTGTTAACTAAATTATATTGATGTAGCCGCATAGAGGAACGCGCAACAAAGTACAACTTTTGGGTTTGAGCACAAATGTAAACTAATTGAATTTTTGTTCGCCTACGTTCGACACGAACACTGAATTCATTCTGGTAGTCGAAACGAAATTGTTGCACACTGTTGGGATAATGAGGCATGAAAAGCATCAGCAGCAACAACAGCAGCAGATGAAGGAACTGGCCTGCGTTTTACGTCTACTCTACAGCTACTTGGCCAAATTGTTGCCGGGTTGTTAAAAAGTTTACAGCAAACGCGCCAGTCAGCCCAACCTGGACTTGGGCATAAATTTTGCATGCCACTCAGCTACATATGAGGTCTTCAGTTGCGGCTCCCATTGCTGTTGCCTTTAATAAGACTCTGGAAAAGATGCTTCAGTCAACCTGCTGTGATTTATTCAATCAACTTTTGCGTCGCGCCAACAGCTCAAATTCCTTTTATTATTTAGACATCTTTTGTGCTGCTGCTGCTGCTGCTTAGTCTGCTGCTCTTGCCTTATATGAATTTCATGTCAGAAGGAGAAAACGTAGTTGCCACATTTAATCTGCATAATTTTTATGATACAACAACGACGACAACAATTGCGACAATATTATATGCCGACGGCACACGTGTCGTATACGCAATATGCCAAACGTTTCTCATATTATGTTGCATACTTCTGGGGTCTGATTTATTTAATTGCCCCTCACACAGAGCACATGAGCCGCAAGTAATAAAAACAGGAATTTTCAATGATTTCATTAATGAGCAACACGCGAAACTGTTGCCTAACAACATTGTTAATAAATCTCAATAATAACAATTCTACATAATTGATTTCAATGAGCACGGGTTTCTGCTTTAGTTAAATTAGTTGATCTATGAGTAGGCATTTGAATACTTCTGGGGTCTGATTCATTTAAATGTTCACACACAGCGATGATTTAATAATAACAATTCTAAATAATTGATCTCTAAGAGCTAGGTTGTCACTGTCGACGGCTTAATCTAGTTGTCTGAGTGAATGGGCATTCGGTTTCCTCGAAACAGTTTTGCACTTCACCTTAGACTTGAATTTATGCACATTTAAAGCCTTCACTCATAACATATTAACCTTGCCCTTAACCTATTCCATTTGTGGTTTTTCGCTCGGTTTAATGCCAATGGAAATAAATGTGAATTAAATGCTTGTCATGTTCAGCTGTTGTCAGTTGTGAATTCATTACGCATTTGTAATGCGATTGTTGCAATCAATTTAATTGACAGCCAAGCTGCAACAGTTGCAACTTTCTTTTCAACTTTCTCACGGCAACAGGCGCAACGAGTCAGGCATTAAATATGCTAATTGCCGACTGAATTTGCAAGGCGCTACCGACGTCAACAAAAATTGGCTGTGGCCCCCTTCTTTCTTGATCTAATCGCCAATTGCTATCGCGCACGGATTTCTATTTAAACAGAAATTAGTTCAAGGCTTACGTTTAAATATTCGTATAAAAAACCACATATGCATACATATATATTCCAAGTTCTTGTTGGTATTTTCAGGAAAGGATTACAATTTGTATACCCTGAACCCATTGAAAATGGGAATAAAATTAATAATAAATTAATAATGAAAGGATCACAAATTAACTGTGTGGTTCAAGTAGAAATTTCTATATAAAAAAAAAATTTTTAATTAAACCTACATTTTTTTTTCTAAAAATCAATTTTTATCGAATTAAAATAGATTCTTTTCTAATTTAAAAAGATACAATGATTTCAATTCAATTGGGGCATAGCCGGGCGGTCTCGGAAAGTTTATATTTTTATTTAGTTTATTTTTAAGCTGTTTTAAAGTTTAAAAAAATAAAATAAAAAAGCTTCAGGTCAAAAATATGCGTATACTTAGGTACAAATGAAAGCTGTCTAAGCATACTTAACAGAAGACCTATAAATGTTTTTACCGTTCCAAGGGAAACAAGGCATTCGCTGACGGCGACTATTTAGTGGACTTCAAGCTGGCAATTAAACATTTTTAAAAACTTAACGCCTGACCACGCCCACTAATAACAATTAGGACTGGAAAAGCGCGACACTTGGCTGAAAACTTTCATAAACTCATTAATGCATAAATTAGGCTTCGCCCACCACCCAGTTCGGGCATGTTTTTCGCGTGCAGCACATTTTCGTTTAAATAGCTCTGCACTGAGCAGAGATGAGCAGTTGAGACACAAAGAGCTAAAGGCATGGCTAGTTTGCAGTTCCATGGCGGCATCGATGAGAATGTGTGCTATGCCGCAAGGGATGTGGATATGCCGCGGGTGACACAGCTGTTTGGTGTCCACCTGAAGATACAATGGGCAATTGGAATGATGCCGATGCCATCGCTGCCTGCTTGGCTGCCCGACTGGCTGCAGTCTATGGTGCGCCTGTTCACCGTCGGCCACTGCCTGCTGGTGATGTTTATATCGCTGCATCTAGGTGTGCTCTTCTGCAAGACCACAATGGATGCGATGTCCACGGGCAAGCTGGAGGATATTACTGATGCGCTCACCATGACCATCATCTACTTCTTCACCGTGTACGCCACCAGCTATTGGGGCCTGCGCTCTAATCGCATGATGAGATTTCTCGCCCATATCAATCACGAATATCGACATCATTCGCTCGCTGGCGTCAGCTTCGTCAATATGCATTCCACTTATCGCTGGTTTCGCCGCTTTACGTTGGTTTGGCTCGCAGCCTGCCTGGCCGGGGTCATCTCTTGGGGCATCACGCCTTTGATATTGCGCAATAGATCGCTGCCCTTGCGCTGCTGGTATCCCTTCGATGCCATGGATGAACGCTTCTATTCGTTGGTCTATGCCACTCAATTCTATGGCCAGGTCATAGTGGGCGCCGTTTTCGGTTATGGCGGCTTCATGTTTGTCTCCCTGTCCTTCCTGCTGCTCGGCCAGTTTGATGTGCTCTACTGCAGTCTTAAGAATCTGGATGCACACGCCAGGCTACTTGCCGGAGAGTCACTGCAGGCATTAAGGTATGTTTGTTCAATTAATCCTGCTTTTTTAAATTTACATTTTCACACTTTCGTTTGCATTTTACTTACAGTTTATTATTAAACTCACGTTATAAATGTTCTAATTAGAACATCACCAACCAGTTCTAGTTATCCATTCTATGTTTTGTATAGTGAGTGATAATACCTAAGCTCGTGATCCTGTTGCTCATTCATGAATTATCGATATGAACTATCGTGCTTGCAGTGCTGCCACCTAGGTTCACTGACATTGAGCAAAATTTGAACCCAATTTTTTTTTAGTATTTGATAATATCATAGTATAGCTCATCGATCATTTAACAATACACAAATTTCGTTCAGCCTGATTGACAAATATTTTATTTTACAGTTACAACTTTACCAGATACTTTAATGATATATTAAGTTTCTTTGCTAGTGTATAACAGCACTTGATCTGTCTTCCTCTTTTAGCTCTTTTTCAATTTGCCAATAAGAAGTTTTGTTTACAGTCTAGCTATCTAGATCGCATATATGTACATATATATGTAAAAGGTTTATTAAACACTCATTTTGAAAAACGTTTACAGTGCTAACAAAAATATAATAATATTTTGCTTTTATTATATATACTATATTTGTCTATTTGTCTCCCACTCTCAGTGTTATACAGCGCGATTTGCTGCTAGATGATGCAACCTGTGAACTTGGCCAATATGCTACGTTGCAGGAGCATGCGACGGATTTGTATTGTTATGTTTCGGCGGGCCGTCACGTGCCAATCAGCCTGACTAAAGCCGCTCATGAAGCGCTGGTGGAGTGCGTGCGTCTGCATCGCTTTATACTGGACTGTGCCGCGGAGATGGAGCAGCTTTTTAGCCCGTATTGCTTGCTTAAGTCGCTGCAGATCACGCTGCAGCTGTGTCTGCTCGTCTTTGTGGGCGTTTCCGGTTCTCGAGAGCCGATGCGTGTCATCAATCAGCTGCAATACCTGTCCCTGACCACCGTCGAGCTGCTTATGTTCACCTACTGCGGCGAGCTGTTACGACGGCACAGTGTTCGTGTGGTCGAAGCTTTCGGTCGTGGCGCCTGGTGGCAACACGCGCCCTCCATGCGCAGAGATGTGCTCATCTTCCTGGTGAACAGCCATCGGGCAGTGCAGATCACAGCTGGCAAGTTCTACGTTATGGACATAACTCGCCTCCGATTGGTGAGCATATCAGATGATTGGTATAAATAGGCTCTTCAGATTTTACAGCTCTCAACGCTTTCAGGTTATCACACAGGCCTTCAGTTTTCTGACGCTCCTACAGAAGCTCGCAGCCAAAAAGACAGTCGCCGGGTCCTGAGGCCCAGTCCGCTTAACCCCATTGTTTGCCTCTGCTAATATTTATTTAGCTCATTAAAAACATGTCAGAGTAAAATGCAAATAATATTTACGTACGTTTCCGCCTCGCTAACGTATTTGCTTAACAATGGGCCGAGTGGGCGTCTGAGAGGTTGTGTAGATGCCAACGAACATATACATGTGTATAGATACGCCTGGGGCCAATCTGTGATAAGAACTTTGTCGCAACTGGCAAACAACAAGTCGAAAATGAAATGCTCTCTACAATCGATGGATATTTAAAGAGAATGCTAGAAAATTTCCAGCTGCTTGCAAATTTCTATTTAAAATGACACGATTAAAGCCATTGCGTATGCCTAAGCACGCAAATATAATAATGATGAGAGTGACAGTGAAAATAGCTAAAAGCTATTTCATTCATTTATTTTTCTTTGCTCAAGTGCCTTAACAAATAGGAAAAGCAAAGCGAAATCCAAAGCATTCGCTGTGTCTATCTTTAGAGCAAAGTTTTTCAGATTTGCCATCAGCCTAAAAGTCGACTTTAATTTTGGTGTTCGCGCGTCTCACGTACGAAAACTTATGGAAAAGTTTTCAACTCATTTGCGCTTTGTATTTTTCATACTGCCAAAGACAGAAACACACGCACAGACATGCATATATATGTATATGTATATGCATATGTATGTGTGTGCGCGTCTCTCTTTCCCTCTCTCTCTCTTTTTTTCGCGCTCTCTGTGTGCTGGCAACGCGTGTATTTATAGTGAGTCATTTGTTTCTGTTTTTGTTGCCGCCTATTTGGAGGCTCCCACGTACAGCCATTTGAGTAAGATGCTCATTGAAAACAAAGCTAAATGGGCTATATTCTACTTATGTAAAGAGTCAATTAGGTTTTGTGGGCAACACTAAAAGATCTGAGCTAATGCGATCTGTGCAAAAATCGCATTTAAAATTTATTGTAATTTCAACTTCTCCGTCTACAGGGTATCTGCCAGTCCATCTCCTTATATTTGTTGTTGTTATTCTTCCCCGTATGCTAGGTTATTATCTTTTTGCTCATTGTACTTTTTGGTGTTTCGTGTCGTTTCCGGAAATACCTTTCACTTTGTCGATTTGTTCCTTTACCGGCTAACTACCTTTATGCGTGTCTGCCAGTGAGCCAGGCAGCCAAGCAGCCAGGTACATTTATATTACCTGCTATTTGATAAGCACAGTGCACAAGAGCAGCTGTAGATAAATGTGATTGCCATATTTCGTTGTCGTCCATGCAGCACCAGCAATAGCAGCAGCCATGCCAACCATGTCGCAATTGAGCTGATGCCAATAATGAGACAAAATGCTTCAGCATTCAAAGCAGAAGAGTTTTGCATTTAATGCCAGCTACAATTCGATCCTTAAATTTGCCCCATGGCAATTGCTTGGTAAACAAATAATCAAATCGAAATGGGAAACTGATGGATTGAGCACACGAACTGAAGGGCCAATCACATCTGCTGCACCCAAAGGACAAGCCGCTCGAACAACATTGATTGTTCAATTTCATGACTTTAATTAGTGTCTAGTCCATATTAAACTTGAATTAAGCAAATACATATACAAGCATAGTGTAGCATAGTAGTTGCTTGCTTGTTCATCAAATTCATTTATTGTTCACTGTTATTCCACAACTCAACAGGCCAAGGCTGTCGTTTGCCGGAAACCAAAAATGTTTGCGGTCCGGCGCAGAAATGCGCGAAAATATGTTTATAAACTAATTTGTTTTGTTTTCGAGTTGGCCCCACTGAAAAGTTGAGTGAATGAATAACAATCTTCTGCTCGGAGTGTTTGAGGCCATTTATTTGGATAGCGAATGCCAGCTGTCTGTCAATGGTTTGGCAGCCAGCCAGTCTGACAAATATCTAGACCCGCATGGCATTTGCCATTGACGAGCTAGCTCTGCTGGCAGGGATGCGCTGTCGACAACTTTGAAGTAGTCTCCACCAAATTAAATTAACACAAAGGCATCTCGCTTCAGCATTTTCCACTGACAGCTGGCGGCATTTTAATTGAAAGCAATCAATAAATGCGCACCAACTCTTCCAGCTTAGATCGAAAAATAGCTGTCAGCAGAGAGTTGTAATGGCAGCGTTTACCATTCAATATATCAAAAGACTTGTAAAACAGTCAGCAAATCATATAATTTTATTGCATTCGTCGACGTAATCTTCTAACCTTCTAATGAGCCCGGTTTTATTAGCTTGAAAACGAACAGATGTAGCTCAGCTGTGTTTATAGCTGTCGTCAGTTATTTAAAAATAAATACGAATATTATAGCTTTTTTTTAGAACATATTTGTATATGTACATATGTATGTATGATGTATGATACTGTAACATTTCCTGTTAAAAGTTAGCAAGGACATTTCCAGTTTAATTTGGGTTGTCCAAGATTATTGAACATATAGATATAGATATAGATATAGATATAGATTAGCATGTGTAATAATACATAATTAACATAACCTGCTTCGATGTTTTGTTTCATCAACAGAATCGATTTCATGCCATTTCAGCCACCTTCGTATATCTGCAATTCATATTTATATTATATTTGATTTTATCTGGCTGCAATTAAGTGCATTTGATGAAGGACATTAAGAAATATTGATTAAGTTGAATTAAGCGTATTGAGAGCCAATTAATTTATTCCTTACTCAACAATTTGGTGAATTATTCTGCCCTGACGTGTTTCTTTAATATTACTCACAAAATTCTCTATTGCCTCTCATTTGATCACATAATCAAGTTAAAGCAGCTCACATGTGGCTCAGTCGGAAAGGGCTGCTTGCTGTTTTACTTTCGGCTAATTGAATTTACCTGTGAATATTACATTTTCTATTCATGCCTCAATTTGCTATCCTAAAACTCAATCGAATGCCTACTGGGCGTATCAAACTTAATTGGCCAGAGCAACATGACGTATACGTAATATGCGCATGCTTATTGCTTTTGTTTGTGTGGAATGCTTTTGTCAGTTAGTCGCTGTCATAAATTGCAAATACCAACAACGCTGTGCCCTGCAGTTGTATGCAAATACAAGCAGATTTAAACACTCACACCCACACACACCCATACACACCCACACACACCCACACACAGACAGTCAGACGCATACGCATTGAAATTGACTTTGACAATTTAAACAAAAACTATATAATTTCACATACAGGCAAACAGGTAGCTGCAATATTTGTCAGCGTGTGTGTTGGCTGTCCAATCATTTGCTCAGCGTGTTGAAATGCAAGCATATACATACATGTATATGTATGTAATTTCATCGAACCAATGCAATGGTCTGCTCTGATTGCTGTTTTTCTCCTAAGCTCCCTGGGCATTATCTACATATTTGATTGTGATTGGCATAATGGTATTATATATTATCTGAAGCTCAAGTCCAAGCGGCTTTGCCAGTGCAACGGAATTGCTGCATTGCTGCGGAGCCACAAAATCGAATTGCCCATAAAATGTGCAACAAGCAGCTTTGGCCATAAATCAATGCAATCGGGCGCACGGCAAGGACTTGCTGCGCCAAACGGACCTCCTGCAGTTGATATATGGATGTCTCTCTTTTTATTTTTATTTATTTATATATTTTTTTATTTTTAAAAACAATAAATTGCCTCAAAAGGGCAAACTGCAGTAGCTGAATACCCTGCAGGCTTTCAATATATGAATATTATTAATACTATAGAGAGAAAGAAACTTTAGCGACGTTTTATATGCCAATAATGGCATGTTTTTCTCTCTCTCTCACTCTCTCTTTCTCACTTAAGTGCAGGGCATGAGCAAGTCGATCTGTTTGTTGCTTTTATTCCTTTTTTCAGCTTTTTTCATGCAATTTAAACCAAAAGCATTTCACGCCGTTTTCTTTTGCTGTATAAACATACATATATAAATAAAAGTAAAGGCATGTCTGTGTGTGTGGTTGTGCGTTTGTGTGAGTGCATCTGTGTGTGTGTGTGTGCATTTACATGGACAGCTGCACACGCTGAGTACGCGGAAATCCCAGAATTAACACATTACACAAGCACATACATATATGTATATATGTGAAAAATATATATGTATATATATATATGAAATGAGTCTTGCGTACTTCGTCAGATTATGAGATTTAGTAAGAATTCAATTAGTGTGTTTGCCATTATGATTCCCCTGATACTTGATCCTCAAGGACTTCACTAACCCATGTCTAATTTGTTGCTCAACTATTATATTTGCATGGGATTACCCAAGAGCTGTGTGCTAAATTCCCATCGAGAGTGCCTAAAAGTGCACTTCACGGTTTTTATATTGGTTGTTGTTGTCGTTGTTGTTGTTGCTGCTTGCCCTGAGGTGCAGTTGAGCAGAAATTTTGAAGTTGCCTTCGCAACGTCAACAACAACAACAACAACAACAACAACGAGAACACAGTGGAAAAGCGTTTTTGAAGTATATTCCACTTTATTTTCGCGCTCGGTTCACTGCTGTGTTTGGCCTCTTGGCCGGCTCTTCGCTTTACGAGGCTCTTAAAGCTGAAATAGAATTAAGAGACGCTGAGTAGTCGCAATTTTTGGACTTTGCTCATTTTTTATGGCTATTGGCCGCCACTTTGTTGGGATTCACTTTATGTTTATTTTAATTTTAATTTTTTTTTTGTGGGTTTTTTTTTTCTTGCTCATAAATTTGCGGGACATTAGCGTGCATTAATTTACAAGTACCTTTAGATAATTATCATAATTATCATTTAACTAATGATGATCCTCTAGCCAACTTTTGACCAACTTTATTTGCTATTCGCTGCAGTGAGCTCTCCCCTTTGGGCAATATGCGCAATCTGCCTGGTTGCCGCATATTATGAATGCATTAACTTATCGGATTACATTAAAAGCTTATGTTGTTAGTATTTTTAAATCTAGTTGATTACTGAAAGCACTTATTTTCCATTTGAAATTCTGTGAAGCAAACTCTTTCAGTTATTTTATACAATTTTTTTTGTACAATTTATAATGCTGTTAAAGTCCCAATTATATAAGCTAACGAAAGCATCTATAAGTCTTTTTGTAAATACATCCTTTAAAGTTTCAAATACTATCTAATTTGAAAAAATTCATTTTATTTAGTTTAAAAATCAAGAAATAAAAAAAAATTTACCTATTATTAATTAATGAACCAATCATACCATAAATATCTATTTATTTATAGCTCAACCACAATTTGCTGTTATCATAAATTCGACCTTGTATTGCCACTTTAGTTTATTTATATATATTTTTTTATTCATTCGTTCGTTCGATTGCTGTTTAATAGAGCGCAATTCTAAATGAGCGCCTGACCATAACAATGGAAAAAAATAAATGTATGTATTTGATTGAGTTCCGGTCGGGACGGGGACTGATTGCTGATTCATTGGGAAAATGGTAAAGTGCATTTAAGTAAAACAAGTGATTGATATTGTTCGATAGAATGCACATTTAATATAGAAGCCATAAAAGACTCCTTAAAACACACATAAGTTAACATTGAGTTAATATTGAATATGATCGCCAATATATGTTAAACATATTTGTATGTTTTAATATTATATACTATATATATTGTTTTATATTTTAGATTTTAGTGTCTTTGACTACATATATTTAAATACATTTGAATATACTATAATTTTTATATACATACATTAAACATTAACGCGCGGAGATATGTCATTAAGGATCTTTATTCTGTTTCTATTTATTTCACATTGATATATAATACTTGTATGTATGGCGGGATTTTCTAATAATCGATTCAATTTGAAGAATTCTTTCATTTAAATTCGATAATATGTCATTTAATTTAGATTTTTTTTCTTATTGGGAAATTCTCGATCGATCTCTTTTAATGGTTACTACTAGTACTCAAAGTACATTGATAAGTTGATTCAATAGCTAAACTACATTTACACTAATCAGATCATAGCTGGTTGGGTATATCTATATTTTTATCTATTTAGCACACCCTATGGGTCTTATTGTGTCTATATGTGTGTGTGTGTTTGTGTGTGTGAGTGCTTTATTCTCTCTACTAATGTTGTATATTGTATATACAGCAAAAGTTTCCTAAACTTGGACATTCACAGTGCCTAACGCACAACTACTTACACTTTGACTAATGCATTCAAGTAGATGCTCTAATACAGTGCTTAGCTGGATTGCATTTGTGCAATTCTTTTCTCTTAGCTTAGCTTAGCTATTGGTTAAAAGCGTTTTGTGACAATGCTCTCCCCTTTAGTAGTTATGTTTTTATATCCAAACTAAATACTGTGGGTATCTAGTGTATGTACACTTTGATTAACTACTTTAATAATAAATAAATACATTCATTTAATTTGGTTAATTTCTTTAAATTCGTATTTGATTAGCTTATTTCAAATGTGTTTGTGTTTTCATATTTTCATTTAATATATTTTTTTTTCAACGCTGTATATTTAATTCAATAATTTTAAAATGCTTGGGATCGGAAGGGCAAGTACATAAATTCTTGAAAGGTTGTCTGAGCAAAGTTAAAGTGATTTCTTCCTTTTATTTTTTGTTTTTAGTTGCCAAAAGACAACATATGCTGGGCGAGTGTTGAATGAAAACGGAAATTACCGCCAGTGCGTTCATTTCTCTTCATCTTCAGCTGCTGTTTGCCCTGCGGCCAGGCTATTAAAGTTCAATGAAGTTTCAACGGCGTGCGACACTTAGGCCTAGCCTATCAGCGACCCAAGCCCCAAGCATGCCGGAGACAGACTTGGCGTCAATGAAGTGAGCTAAAATATTTCCTCTGGCCGTCAAACGGCCATAAATTCTCAAATGTTGCGCTTCGCTGCTGTCGTTCTCGTCTGTTGTCTCCACTGAGAATTTGTCAACTTCTCCATCTGCCTGTGTCTTAAAAAAAAAAAAAAAAAAAAAAAAAAAAAATCACTAAAAAAGTTTGAGGCGCGCGCGGCAAAGTGTTCTCCAAGCTCTTAGTGAGTAGGTGCTACTAATGGCACCATTACCTGCTCCTTCTGCCTTCCTGGTCTGTCTTGCGCGCACTCTCTGTCTTTCTCTTTCAGCCCGTGCCGTTGCGAATTTGTCGCTTACTTTGTAGCCACATCACAAAATTACGCTTTAAACTTGGCCCACATTGAAACTTTTTGAGCCAAATAGCTTTCATTATGGCTGCTGCTGATTGCTGTTGCTGCTGCTGTTTGATGTGCCTCAAGCAGCTGTTTCTGGCTCTTCAAAACCTGGCAGTGGCCTCTTGTCATTTACGTGACCAGCTGAACATTTTTCATTTTGCCACAGAAAATAAAATCGAATGAATCAACTTTTCAAATAAAAATGGCAATCTGTTCAATACCAGCAACAACAACAACTAATACAATAACAAGAGTAACAAAAAAAAACTTTTTTTTATAGACATTGCGTACGTGTTGAATTCGGCAGGTCGCCCACATTTGCAGCCCGACAATTTGCCATAAATTAAACGCTTAATTGTGAAAATCGCTAAATAAACAAATAAACGAAATTCCGGCTTATATTGATTGCAATTTGGCTAATCGAATATGAAGTGACAATAAAAATACAGAAGCAGCAATTCAGTCGCATTTATTTATGGACTTGAACAGCGTCAGCCAATATGCAATTGAATTTGATGGCTTAAAAAACAATTGAGTGTCATGGGAATATACAAAACAGCCAAAGCCGAAAAAAATGATGAGGTTCTGCAAGCCTCGAGTCCTAATAACTCAGATAGCGTTGCCAGAGTTTGAAAAGATACGCCGATAGCTGCTACCACTCACTTAACGAAAGAGCTGCAAAATATATACTTAAATAGATTTCTGGCATATAACGATTAATCAAGAGCGAGTAAATATGTTTTTTTCTGTTAATATCGCAGGCAGAGTGTAAGTAATCAAACGATTAACTATTATTTTTGTGCTATGTTTCAAATGGGAGCATTAGTAAGTTGGTGATCTGGCAACGCTTAAGCTCAATTGTTAATTTAATGCACAGGCCAAGTCAAAGGCGAATTTTTGAATTATATTTAAATTATTTGAATTGATAATTGATTTAGCGTTCAATTACATAGTAATGTATAAGCTCTGGTTAAGGAAACATTACATTTTAGATCAACTTTCAGCTTCCCTTTTTTCAAGTTCTACATTAAAAGATAACTAAATCCCAGTTTTAATTCCAACTTCAACTTTGTTTTGTTTAACTAATCTGCGGGTGATGTCCTCTGTTGTTTCATAGTTTCAGCAACATGCTCATAATCAGCCTGGGGCTAGTGTCCAGTGCTTAAAAGAAGCAGGAAAATACGAAATTCTTTGCATTTTCCAATTTGAAATTCCTTTGACGCACATTTGCAAAATCTGTTATGCTTCGTTTAATAATCCCATAATGGAATTGGCGAGCCGCAGGGCAGAGATGGAGGCGCTGTGGGGCGTGGCATTGAGCAGAGAAACTTAATACACCTTGAGCACCACAATTAGAGAACTATCTGACCATCTGACTGGACTCGGCACGGATGCCAGAGGGTGGTTTGGCGGTTAGGTGGTTGGTCGGTCGGGTGGGTTTGCAAGCAGTTCTCTGGCTTCTGTTTGCTTGGCAAATATGCTCTATGGCTGTGCAAATTGAATTTGAAATTAATTAGAGACGTAAGCCTTGATACACATCCACACACACGATTCCGCCATGCTGTGCGTGCCGTGTGGTTGCTGTGGATGCTGCCGAAATTATGGACTGCAGCACTTAGAGGTTGGTCGTCGAATCACTGTTAGATTGAGCTTTGAACAGGCTCGAGGCTGGCCGTGGAGTGTGGGTCCTGGCATCAGCAAAGTCCACGCCGGTGCATTTGATGGGCGGCGGTTTGAGATTTGTCAGTGGATTGTCGTTTCCCTTGAGCTTACCGAGCTTGACGGGCGTCTGCTATCTGCTGGGTCGCCAGGCGCTATTGTTCGAGTAGCGGCAGAGCAATACCTTCTTGAAGGCTTGCCTAAACACCTTGTTGAAGATCGTGTAGAATATGGGATTTACCATGGAGCTGGCATAGCCCAGCCAGGTGACCACATCGAATACCCAGTGACTGATGCGCTCCTCACACTCCGCGCACACAGTCGGCAACAGGTTGAGCACAAAGAACGGCGACCAGAGTATGACAAACGTGAAGAATACCACGCCCAGCACCTTGGTGGCCTTCTGCTCCAGCCGTATGATGCGGCCGTGCCGAGACGAGTTACGCGAGATGACGCTGGAGTTACGTGAATGATGCGAGCGTACCGTTTGCTGTCGCTGCAGCAGGCATGGCGACGAATGTGGTGTCCGTGACTTGCCGCTCTCTCCTCCGCCCTGATAGTTCATGTTCTGGTGGCTTCGTAATGTGGCGGAGCGGCGTAACGGTGTTGTTGCTGTTGTGGTTGTTGCCGTGCTGGACTCCGTCTTGGTGGGTGTCAGCAGCAGTGAGGTGCGAGCCCCGCCAAAACTGCTGCCACGCCGACGATGCCGACTGGAATCCCAGGTGACCACCGATGCTGTCTTCGAAATGCTCAACTTACGCCGACTGGGACAGGGCGTGCCGGGTGCGGCGAGAAAGCCGCTGCCATCGCTATGCACCGTGAGGCAGCTGCCCGGTGCCTGGTGGACTGAGTTTGGCGACAAGGTGTTCGCCGATGCACCACCAGCTCCTCCGCCAGGAGCAGCTGCTACTACCGCTGCACCCACACTCACGCTGCCGGTAAGGGCGCTCTTGGTGTTGCTGGCGCTGCTGAGGAGCAGGTCCATTTCGCTGGGTGAACTGCTCACGGCCGTTGTCGTCGTCGTGGTGGAAATCTTGAAAGCGGACGATATGATCTTCACCTCGGCCGTTTTCACACAGCTCTGCAGCGGTCGATCGCCAAAGTAGGGGCATGTGCACACCGATGGTAGCTGCGGGTAGTCCGACTGGTGATTGGAGCTACTTGGTGCGTGAAGCTGTTTGCCTTGTGGCGGCTCCACCTCTGTGTCCGAGTGGCAGCTCTTGCTGATGGATGACGATTTTGATGTCTTAGCTGTTTGCCTCTCCAGCCTATCGTCGTCGTCCTCCTGCTCTGCACACGTCTCCTCTTTGTCATCGTCGTCCTGGCTCTCGTGTAGTGTCTTGTGGTGCGTGTAGAGCGCATTTTTGGGCAAGCTATTGTAACGTTTGCGTCGTCGTAGTGTATCCTGATCTTCATCCTCAGCATCCTCGCTGCCAGCGCGTTGCTCACGCCCAGAAGCTGCTGAAGAGGCGCGTCTGCGCTTCTTGTACGCGCGCAGTCTTTGAGAAAGTTGGGAAAGAGTACTGCCAATGAGAAAATGGAGAAAATACAATTAAATTAAGAAATATATACTATTATGATCAATAGTTAAATTCGCACAATTTCAATATAGTTAAACCCCTTTAAAGATTTTTTAATTGGCTGCAATTCTGATATGCAAATTGTCCTAGCACATCGCCAATGATTCGAATTCCAATTTCCCAAAACTGAACCAAATTTCGTCATGAATATCGTTCATTTTATTTAAGCTCTAGCATACCAAAATTGGATGGCCTTTTTTTTGTTGTATTGTTTATATATATATATATTGGCAGTTTCACGTACCTCTTAAGCTTTTTTCATACTGAATTTATTTTATTTTTTTTTAATTAAAATTGCTCAGTCAATTGGCAAACAGAGTGCCTGAATACATGCTGCCTGGCCGAAACACACCCTCAAACACACACACCAATACACACATGCATAACACCACACGCTTTGTGGTCACCAGGCTTTGTGTATGCAGAAAAGTAGGCAACACTTTTTGCTGTTTGTGTTTACAGTTGCGACTCGAACAGAATCCACAAAATGCGCTTTGTGGCGCACACTGTTGTTTTTCCTCTATTTCCCGCTCTCTCTCTCTCTACCTCCTGCCTCTATGTCTTTTCTTAAAGCAAACCACTTTTGTGCTCGCTGCTGCTGCTGCCTCCAACCCGCTCCCCACGCTTTATTCTCATTTGGAATTCATTTTAATAAAGGGCACGAATTTGAGCGCTGGCTTTTGCGGCTGGCTTTCAGCTTTCCGCATGCCGCCATTTGTTTTGCATGCAAATGCTGGAAGCAGCCGCAACTTCATTTGCTCCTAATGAAGGTGTCGCGCAACAGCTGTGGGTGGGGCGGCGGCGGTGCGGTGCCATGAGTGGGTTGGCCTCTCTCATTATGCATCCTTGACGCTTTCTGATTAGCTTGACGTGAGACGCGCGCACATTAATTGAGATGCAGTAAAAGTGTCATTTAATCTGCCAGTTGCCAGATTGAAGCTACTGTGGCATGTGGCTAAAAGCTGGCCCATCTCATTATGCAGCAGCCAAACAAAGCCAAGCGGCTGCCAACCGAGTTTGTTATTGTGCCAGTTACAAAGGAATTAAACAGGCGTCAAGCTCAGCAAGTCAAGCTAACAGGCAAGTCATCAGCCAACGCTCGCATATGCAACCTCAAGCTTTGTCTATTTTTTTCTTTTATGTTAACATCAGAAAAAATGCAGAAAATTAAATAGCCTAGCGCGTATTTCGTAAGATTTATGGATTATATGATATAACTTACATCTCTACACTGTTGGCAATCGGAAATATCCTTCATTATATTATGCACATGTAAACAGAAATTTAACAATTGATTAAAAGACAATGAAAAACAAGTTGATAGGATAACAACATTTGGTAGCTTACTACATGCAGTTCTTATCAATATTAAACAGAGGAGATGTTTAGTCAATCGATTAAAAGCCGATACGAAAATTCGCCACGGACCAGATCGAAGCACCACGAAGGCTGCCAGAACAACCAAAAGGCTACATATATATAATATATATGTATATATTGGAGCAATCAATAAATGGATTTCATTTTGTCAGTGTTCATTTTTATTAATAAAAATGCGTTCCACTGTCAAAAGACAGCCAAATATAAAGGCCAACAAGATAAAGGGGGAAAAAACAAAAGCAGCAGCTGAGCCTGACAAAATAATGAAACGGAGGCCGTTAGGCATTCAAATTTATGGCACAGCGGCAATCAAATTTTTCTATATACAAATATTGTGAATGGTTTTCAAATTGGTTTAATGCATTTTGTTGATAGGTAAATGAAGTTATTTCAGCTTTGAGCTCATTTGCCGGTGGACAATTAAAATGCTTAGAATACAAATCTGTTAATATAAAATTTAATTTGTTTTTATTTTTATTTTTTTTTTTTTTTTGTTCTTTTTTAAATGAACAATTTTAATTGGGTTTTCGCTACTTGTTCATCTTCTTTTTCCTACAGTCGACTAAAATAAAATCATTTGACAGAGAGGCAGTGTGCGTTGTTGTTGCCAAGCGTGGCTAAAATCACTTAAGAGAACCTTTTTTGCTCCACTCAAAATAAACGAAAAAAAATTAATTATTACAAAAAATTTCACAACAATTCAAAGGCGGAAGGACAATAAAAGGCGAAAGCCGAAAAAAACGAAACAGGCTGGCGTACCAAAACACAGGCGAGGAGCAGGCCGAAAGAAACTAAATAAGTACGAATTGAGCTGTTGGCTTGGCTTTTGATGCGGTCAAGCGAGAGGATGTGCAGGGAGAGGGGAGGGGACGTGGCAGCACCGAGCAATGCTCGAGGATAATACGCTCGCTCACTTAACGTGAGTGTATGTGTGTGTGTGTGTGTGTGTGTGTTTGTGTATGGCATTAATGCTTGCAGCTGTTTGGTCTTTTGTCAGCCAAAGAAACCTGAACTGAGGGTATTTAGTTGATTCCCTTCCACCAATGGAGCCAAGCAGCCAAGAGATGCTTTCTAAAGATTCTCTCACTCCCTGAGCATCCTTATGTGTATGCATATTGTATGGCAATTGAGTTTCAAGTTTCAATTGATAAAGTACAAAAGTAAGCTATATATATATACTTAGTCACACCTTTTAGATTAAAGATAAGGATTATTTCACTAGCCAGTGGCAGAACATGGTATACCCTGCGTGGTTCATACTCTGTTGATTAGCCTGCTATAATTAAAAATGCGACTAAGGGGTATCTTACAGACGGCTCGCTTCTCTTTATTATATATTTTTTGTTGTCTCTTTAACTTTAAGTGTTCCAGTCAAAGAAACTCAAGCATTTTCAATTCGAGTCGGATTGTTACTTGTAGTAATTTCTGCATTTTGGTTTCTAAGTGAAACGTTCTTTTCATGAAACGTCCTTGTGCCTAATTTTCGCCTTAGAGCATTTTCAATTAAGATTTTTTCTGCGCACTTACCCATCGCTTTGCTCGCCCATGCGGCTGCTGGCCAAGGAGTTGCGAGTGCTCTCGCGTTCCAGACCGAGCGTTGTGCTGGACAGGCCCAGCATGTTGTTGTTCTGCCTGCCCTTCGGCGAAGTTTGTTGCAGGTAGTTGCTTCCATGAGCATGTTGCAAGTGCTGCTGCTGCTGGTGTTGTTGCTTCTGCGACTGCTGCTGTTGATGCGTCGAAATGCGCTGCGGGCTGCTGGAGTAGGGCAAATTATTTGAGATGGAAAATTCGGATTTTGTGGGTGAGCCGGTTGTTGAGGACGAGGCGACAGATTCCAGGCCACGCGACAGCTTCAACATCTCCGCTCCAAATTGATGCAGCGCCGTCATCGTCGTGGGCGTGGGTTCGGGTATGCTAATGGATGGGCAATAGAAACTGTTTCCTAGAGGCAAATGGAATCACCAGTTGTTAAGCTCGGCTCTTACCTGGAGTCGGGCAGCCACAGTTCATGATTGTCCAAAGTGCTAAGATCCGTGTCCGTTGAGTTTGCCGAGTGGGCATGCATCACCGTAGAGGCGTGGCTCTGCCCTGGTTTCAACAATCGGCGCCAAGTGCAGCGACGCTCTGCAATCGAATACCGAATAAAAACCATTAAACTGCAGTCAGCGCAATCATATGTTAGGGCTCAAAAAAAAAAAAAAAAAAAAAAAAAAAATCACATGCCTGCTTTAAGCCAACTAAATGCGCTTATAAATTCGCACGACTACACATTCACACACAGACACACTCGCCCACACTCACACATTTACAGGGCAAAGCTTTGCTACGTGCCTGTGCCAATTTCAGCTGCCTTACAGCAGATTTAGCTTAAAATAACTGCACAGAAACATACTCGTGCCCTGCACTATGGGCACGATAGGCTGTTTTTCTTCGCAAATACAAAAATGTCTGCTATTTGTTGGATACCAAAATTATTATAAATTCATATTGAATTGGCTATAAATGAAGTTAACATAACAGCAGTTAACAGTAGTTAACATAGCAGCAGTTAACAGATGCTAATATATGTTAATAAAAGAACTCATGAAAGAGCCTTGCAATTATATAAACTCAATTCAGATTCTAGCTCAAATATTTTGAAAGAACTTGGATTTAAATTTATATAAATTTTGTTTGTTTAATTCCATGGAAACTAGAATATTGTAAAAAATGAACTGTCATAGAACTCGTTAGTTAAAAGCTGCTTAGTATAAAGAGAATCAACTCTTGTATATTTCCATATAAAATATAATTTGAGCACTTCCACTGTGCATACTCACACACACACACATTAAGGGAGCTGCATTAGCATTATAGTATCGTCGCAATGCGCTCGATTCGCTGCTCGTGCTCTGTTTCCCATCGTCGATTAGCTATCAAACGGAATTCAACTGCAATGCAGCAGGAGGTCAGGGGCAGGAGCCGGAGCAGAAGCAGACGCAAAAGCAATCGGAATTGTAGTCAGTGCTAAAAGCACATTAAATATGTTTAGGTTTTATTTTTATTTCCATTTTGATTTTGATTTTATTGATTATTGTTATTGGCACACGGATTGCGCTTCCGAGTGCAGTCATCAAAACATTTTGATTTGGAACGTTTACCCAGAATGCTAAACGGGTGCAAGCGATGTGCTCGAAATACTTCATGCTCTAACGAGAGGGCAACCAAAACAATTCGATTGCGCGTGAACTGTTCCAGGAGGAGCTGAGCTTAATCTATGTATTCAAATACCCAGCATATATGCATTTCAATCATGCACATATTCGATAACCAATTAGTTGTCTGTATATGATTTGATTCATTGTAGCCACAACGAGCATTTCGTCTACTGTGCAATCAATATCTATTCGCATTGTACATTATTTTGCACTTGGACTGTCAGATTTACTTAATATGCCGGGCCAATGCCTGTCGGGTCTACTGCAGCATTGAATTTGGTTATAGAGCTTATAACATGCACAAACCACACTCCTGTCGATAGCTGAACGTGTACATTACTGTGGCCTAAGCGCCTGGGTATGTCCTTGCTTTCATCCTGGCTGTTTGCATGCCTTCGCATTGCGGCTGCCCGACTCCCCCTCATTGAAAATTTGTAATATGATGTTTGGGCTAGCTGCAAATCACATTAAATGTCGACAGCTGTGTGGTAGTGGGCGTGGCAAGTGTCATAAATTTGCATATTTTGCACTGCGAGAAATGCAGAGGCAGTTCGAAGTTCGATTCAATATAACATTCAACTTTGTTACTTAGAAGTTCCTATCATCATATTTATGTAATTTATAAAATCATTTTGTATTGGTTAGCTGTGCAAACACTTACCCAAGGCTGGCGCCTGGCCCAGCCAGCCGCTGGCCCAGCCGGGAGTGACTGCCGAAGTGGGCTGGCCACCGCCCAGGTTCTGGCGTTGCCTGGCCAGGAGTCGGACGGTCAGACAATAGGTGAGCAGCATCACGCCCAGCGGTATATAGAAGCAGACAATGGAGCCGACCAGCTTATAGACCGGATCCGGTATCTGGCATGTGCCATTCACCAGCACCGAGGCATGATCCTGTCAAGAGAACAGGATGTTAAGCAAACCAAAAACGGCGAATGATAGCATCCTGCGGATGCTCACCTTGGAGTACATCAGGCTGAGGGGCAGACTCATGGCGATGCTCAGCAGCCAGACAAAGACAATCTTGAGTGTGACGCGGCGTCTGGTTTTGTTGCGGCCAAAGCGCATTGGATAGCGCAGCGACAGATACCGATCCACGGAAATTGTGCACAGATGCATAATGCTGGCCGTGCAGAAGAGTACATCCAGGCAGATCCAGGTCAGACAGTGCTCCGAGCTCAGTGGAAAGTGGCCTGCAAAAAATAATAAAACAAAATAGTAAATAAATAAGTTTGTCTTTGACTTTTATTAGGCGAAATGTGCTTATAAATATCAATCAGGCAACAGCCATCGAGTCAATGTTGAACGACTGTGAGATACCCTGCACGACCTAATGGAGCAGGCCATATCTGCATACATAACTGTGCCGAAGTCCAATCTATCAGCTGACTGAAAAAAGTGAGTGTATATCGAGAGCCAAGTATGTTCCGCTGCAGTAACGAATATACCCTTTTAGGTCTTGAATGGGCAGCAAGCGGAAAATGTAGTGGTCCAAGTGGCTGCAATATTTTCCAACTAGCCACCGAAATAGGCGACCAACTGTCGTTTGGCCATTTGATTTGATTTCTTTTTGTTCCCATCTCTCCTTTCTCGCTCCCTCTCTTTCTCTGCTTCTTTTTGGTCCATATTGTGCCACCTTCAGCCTTATGGCTATGGCTGCTGCTGCTGCTGCTGCTGCTGCCGTTCCCTGTTGGCTTATGCAACATATTTGTGGCAGCTCCTTCATATGAAGGGCCCCTCCACAGGAACTCCTCCCGCGGCAGTCGTTTCGCGCAGCTGTTGGACGTCATAACTCAGCGAGAGATGCTCTACAAGCCAAGGATGGCCGACCATAATATGTTGTATTATTGTATTGTGTTCCAGATGATGGCGTGTGTGTGTGAGTGCAAATATATATATATACATATGTGTGTGTGTATGTATACTGCTCTGACTTATCCTTAGCGTGTGTGCGAATCTTTGCAAAGATTTGTGCGCTAGATTTGGGCATGAATATTGTACAACAGCGGATAGAGATTTTCTCTGGGAGTAGAACATTGTGAAATACATGAGTCGAACTGAGAAATGTGAGTATCTTTGAGGTATGCAGACATCCAGATGATGCTTTGCACGGAGCAGGTAGAGAAACATATCCAAATGCGATTCGTTTTGTCTTACAGATGTATGTGAATAGAATGCTGAGCTCTAGATGGTGCAGCGCAGTCCCGTGGGTATTCTCTTTCACTTTAAGCCTTAATTATGTTGATGACGAGCTACGTAGTGAATTCTCTCTCGTGTCGCTTCAAAGGCAGACAGATAGCTTAAACAGAAGCTCTCACACCTCTCTGTGCGTGCTTTACCAGTGTACTTTTAAGCCTTCATTCATAGTTATTCATCTAAGTAACAGGCTTGACAGCATGAATGCCTTACATCGATTTCTCTAATCCGCCCTAGTAGACGTAGTCATCAAACCTATCCAGCACTTGCCCCTGTGGCATCTTTTTCACCTGTAAGCAAAGGCAAATAGCACAAGCTCTGGCAGCATGACAAACTGCCTGCCAATCAACTGTTGCTGACTGGCGACATTCATAATTCCTGTTCCTGTTCTTGTTGGCCATCAGCATTTGTTGGGCCCTCCATAAAAGCGCTTCAATTGCAAACCATTTGGGCCCGGGCGAACATATAATTTGCTCAGTTGCGTTGGAGGTGTTGCAAATAGAAATGATACGGTCATTGTGCTGGGACCCCCAACGATTTATGAAGGGCCTAAAGTGTCAATTAAATCGATTTGGGACGCCCTCAATGCCAATGCCTGGGTAGAGCCATTGAAAATAAATTTGTTAAGGCGCCGCGTCAATGGGAAGGCAGCTTGAATTAAATCTGTATGTATATATAGAGTGTGGGCAAGCGAGCAGCTGAGGGTAGGTGGAAGGTAACAGACCTATAACGGATACGCACGCTACCAAAGTTTCGTTTCCTTCGATTCCTGTTGCTGCGAGACCAGTACAATAAAAAAAAAAAAAAAAAAAAAAAAACAAAAGGGCCAAACTGCATGCCTGAGGTTAGACGACTGAGGTCCCGGTCCTGAAGTCTCCCAGCTATTTGGGGGATACGCTACGCTTTTATTTGTATTTGGTTCTCTTTTATTTTATATATAGCTCTTTCTCTCTCTCCGTTTGTCTCCCTTCCCTTACTTTCTTTAGTTAAGTTATGTTGTGTTTTGCTCATTCACAAAAAAACATTTCAACTTACAAATGCGAAACAAATTTCAAACAAAAGTGCAAAGTTCTGGGCTCCAAATAAATTTTTAGCTGATTTCTTTTGTATGTGTTTTTCTTTTTCTGTTTTGTTTTGCATACCCTTAGTGGGAAAGGGGATGGCCAGGGTCCAAGGGGGGCCATAAAAACTAAACTGAAACACAAATAGGAGTTAAAAGTTGAGCGTCGCAACTTGCCAGTCGAAATGACTTTCTAAATGGGTTGAAACTTATTTAATTTGCAGCAAGTTTTAGTGGGTCAAATGGTTGATTGTTCAGTACTAATAATGACTTTTATATTTGACCATAAACTACTATGCCAGAACGCCCAAAAATCAACTCATGACGGAAATGCATAGAAATTTCGTCTGCTTTATGCAAATACCCTGTAAATAGTGATAAATGGACATACTCTACATCAACTGGTTAATTAGAGGAAGAAGAAGAAGAAGATGATTGAAAATCCAAATATAAATCAATTGATTATCTTAAAAATTTTCAAAATTGAGATTTGAATGTATATAGAATTTATTAAGCAAAATAAGTTTCCCTCTTCGATTTTACAAATTTTTATATTTTATGTTTCTTAGAAAAAATTAACCAACAATATTTGTTTTAATTATATTGCTTTCAAACTTGTTCTGTAGCCTGACAAATATCGGACCCCAGTAAATTTCATTTTGATATATATCTTGTCCTTAGCTGTATCCTGATTTAGTCTGCAACTGTCATCAAAAAAAGTAGTTAATCTAATGAGAGTAGCTGCTTAGTGACACTTTGCAAGACGACCGCTTGCTGCTAGAGAGCATCTTCTAGTCGATCATTATCAACATGAGCTTTGCGTTGCTTTTAACACGACGCGACCGATCGCTGCTTATGACAACATAAGCTGTTGTAGCGCCAGCCCAGAAAACGCCCGAACCAACAACAAAAACAACAACAACAAAAAACGACAATAACAAACAACAACAACAAATATTTGAACACTTTTCTGGGTTGGCAAACAGAACGCATACAGCGTTTCAACCGGCCAGAGTAGGCAACAATGAAGCCTTGTTGCTGCTGAGGGAATATGCCAAAAAAATGATTTATGAATGGGCTAAAATGCGCAGTTGTTGCTGTTACTGTTGTTGTTGTTGTTGCTGTTGCTGCTGCTGTTTCTGGCAAGCATCGATTTAAATTTGAGTTCGAGTTTTAGTTAGAGCATCAACAGCAATTAGCTACATCTTGGCCCAATGTTTGCCATAAGCTAAAGTAAGGATTCATTCCCAATTGGCTGCAAGCCAAACTTTCATTTATATATTGCATTGTATTCATCAGGACCCTTATGATTTCTTTATTTTCTGATTGAAATCTGACTGTGGCATGCGCTTCAATGGCCATAAAATTAAATGTACCAATCGCAAATCCTCAATCCTCAATCCTAAATCGTAAATCGTAAATCGTAAACCAATCAGCGCAGTCGAATATCAAATACATAAAACCCAACAACACGCAGCAACAACTTGTAGCACTTGACATCTCAATGATTTGTGTCAATAAAAAAGCTGACAAATAAATGTACATGCTAATATGCAAACAACAACAACGAGAGCCAGATTTGCCTACAAATATGAATGCAGAAATAAAATATATTTTGCAAATATTTCTTGAGATTATAAAATAAGCCGAACCGAATATTCGGCTTTATTTGGCATTGTTGCTTTTGTTGCTCATGTCACGCACACACGTCCGGCCAATTCGCAACAATAACAATTTCCAATAACAAATCATAAAAAAAAAAAAAGAAAGAAAATGTTTCTTGGGTATATGACAGCTACTCAGGGATTTGAGGGGTCCAACTTTAGGGGGTCTCATGTCGCGCTGCACGGCTAAACAGACAGCTGGCAGACAATACGTTTTTCAGTTGCAAAATGTTGGCCAGAAGGGAACATCGACACTCACACAGCCACGCACCTACACCCACACACACACACACACACACACACACACACACACACAGTCACAATTTGCCGCATATGGCTAATAATCAATCATTTAAAGTGTTGCCTGCTTTGGAGTTCACGCTTTAAACCTCCCACATAATTGGCTTGCCTGCTGCTTATCTCTCTCTCTCTCTCCCTCTCTTTCTCTCTCACTCACTCTGCGGGTGTGTGTGCGCGTTAAGTACCCGCGGCGCTTGTTGACATGTTGTCACCTCCGCTGTCAGCAAATTTATGAAATGGCATCACAGCCAACTCCATTTCCTTAGTTTGCATTAGCCAAAAAATAAAAAAAAAAATTCCCGTTGGGCTTCACAAATATACGCACGTATACATAAATAAATACACATGAGTATATGTATACATATATGTAAGTGTGTGTGTGTGTATAGAGCTAACCTTTTTTTTTTATAAACGTACATTATGTGGCTGACTTTTGGCGCATCTGCATGTAAATATCAGTTTCATTTCTAGCGCCCCGTTGACATATTTGCATGCATATGCATATGAATCTGCTAACACACACACACACACATGTAAAAAAAACATGTTTGGAATATGTTTTTGCTCGTATCTCTGACCCCCAAGAGATGTATTTTGGTTTGCTTGTCGTTTCCTTTTTTTTTTTTTTTTATTCGATTTCCCTGCACACATTGACAGTGATCGAACAGGTTATATCAGTTTAGTGAATATATATACATATATAGGAAACAGTGGGCAATTTATAATTTTTACTACAAAGCCTTGGTGATAAATAACATTAGCTAAATTGCTAGAGAAATTAAGAATTTTTTTCTCATATGTAATTTATTTCAATAAAAGGAAGTTAAGCTTGCTGATAATTTCTTCTCTCATTAATAGTCTCAATAAATAAGAACTTCGACTGATCCGTAACGCTTTTTTTAAATCTTAAACTCTTATTAAATATCGACATCGACTGTCAGTTAATGAAATGAGACATTCGCATTAACATTAGATAGATCTCTGTATATACACAATGTCAATGTCGAAATACCTGTATTTAAAGTTTTTAAAATAGAATGAACACTAAAATCTTTACAATATATATTTAACGTTTGTACAGGGTATCTGTTAGTCAAACATTTGTAAGGTTGCGCCTCGCTCTTGTTTGATACTTGTAATGCGGGACTTTGTGCAAAATTTGCTGTCAACTCAAAAAGTGAATTCAAATGTTGTCGCAGCTGCTCCTGCTGCTTTCATCGCTGTAGTTATGTCGGAGCATAGGTTTGTGTGTGCATGTGTGTATGTATATATATATGTAATTTTGTGGTCGAATATTAGCGTTGAATGTGGTGCGAATTGTTGCTATGTGGCAAATCTCGAAAGGTTCGCCATATGCTGATGGCAAACCATAATCAAAACATTGAGGTCGGTCAGTGTGTGAAAGGACTCACTGGCAGGACATGTGAGCACGAATGAGCTCAATTATGCAGCCTAATGATAATTTAATCAAATACTACAGGCATATATATGTACATATTTGGCAAATCAAAGCTGGCGAAATGTGGCCAGGTGACGCGGCACCATCCACTGGGGAGATTGGAGATTGACAGAGAATTAAATACATAATAAGATGAGCAACGTCCTTTGGGAAGTCGATTTGAGACATTTCCATAAGTGAATCAGATATGAGGACTAAATATGCAAATATGCAGAAATAAAAGCTCGAACTATGTGACTATTGCGCTTTAACAAAGAATTTAACAAGATTATCTGGGCGACAGCTTTTGCTCGTCAGGGCCAAGTGTTTCGGATAACATTGAGAGACATCAAACAGTTAAAGACAATTTTTTCTTATTGTTTTTTTTTTTTTTGCTCTATGTCTGGCAACGGTAGCAAAAAGTGAAAGCAAAAATAAGAGTGTCAGCGGCATAACAAGCAAAGGCCAACAAAGGCCATCTCCTGGGCGGCCCCATGCGGAAGCCAAAGTCATTTGCATTATTGCGTCCCTCACCATACGCCACCTGCTGTGGCACTGTGTGTGCGAAAAGTGTGCACACCTGTGCAGCTCGGGCTCAGAGCGAATGCCAAGAACTTAAAACGAAATCGAAAGTCAAATGCCAAAGAACACAAATAAGAGGACGACACGGCAGGCACAGCTGCCCCGCCCACAAGCTCAAATTGCGTAAAATTTGTGCATGAAAATATATATAAATACAAATAAAAAAGAAGAAGAAGAAGAAGCGAAATAAATAGAAAATGTAGAATAGAAAATGGAAAGGCAAATGAGTGGCAGCAGCGAGCGGGGCAAGAGATGTGGAAGGAGATAACAGACAAGCAGCGAGGCCAAAACTAACCAAACAAGCTGCCACATTTGCCTGCAGGCAACCCCATTTCTAATGGCTTTCGATTTCCGCTTGGCATCCAGCTCCCGTCTTAACCCCGTCTGCAGCCAGTCAAGCGCCTATTGAGCTGATGGCAGTCAACGCTAGCAAAAGTCCATTAAATAGTTTACTTTATGCATGGCAGGCACATTTTACCCTACAGTTATTTATTTGATTTGCCGTCCATTTGCTGCGGATGATGGCGAGATGACGATAATGCCGATAATGACGATAATGACGATAATGATGATGATGATGATGATGATGATGATGATGATGATGATGCCGTGGATGAACCCGTCAAAAGGATAAAGCAAGTCAAAGGCCACAGCTACAACACAATGGCCGAAGATGGCCTGCACAGAAACTAACAACAGCTCGGCCAAGTTTCTATACTCATTAATATTTCAATGCCATGGGATCGCTTGGCGCTGACGACTTTACATAACAAGCAGATGCAGCAGCTGAATTCATGATTCGCTTTGAATTGATTGCAGCAATTTACATATTTATATTGTCTACATACATATCTAGAAAAAAATGTATTTTATCAAATGATTTCAACTTGAAGTCCTATTCATGTATTTTCCCCATTATTGAAAGAAATCTAGGACAATTGAGGAGATGGAACAAATATATTTACATATTTAGCTACAGTTTGCCATCAAATTACAGGGTATTTGACACCACGATTTGTTCGCAATTGCTGCATACTTCACATATTTGTTCAAGCAACTCGAAAGAATAACCAACACGTGTGCTAACACGTCTGTATGTGATTGTGTATGTGTGTGTGCATTTATGTTTATGTGGCATGCCTCGGTCGATGCACGTAGTCACCGCATGTTCCGCTTTGGCTTTGAGCTCATGTCCTCGTGCGCGTCCTGCCACTTGTGCGGAAGTGTCTATCATATGCATGTTAATAGCTTCCCCAGTGCTCAAATTTAGCACAAAGTCTATCTAAGTGTGTTTCTGTGGGTGGGTGTGAGTTCATAGTTGAGCTTTGACCTTTCTAATAAATGGACAAAGAATTGTTTTGTAGCCGCAAACTAAGAGTTCCGCACAGCTCAACGCTTTTGATAAATGATTTTCATATAGAGCAGAGGCCGAAATCAGCTGAAAACCGATTGGGAATTCCACAAAATACGCTTGACTATCAGGTGAGGTAAAAGCAAAGAGACGCAACGAAAAATTCAATTAAATCAGCAACAGGTTTTTTTCGCTTTCGTATAAATTCATTTGTATTATAATGGATAACCCAAAGAATATTTAAAAAAACACAGCAGGCGGGTCGCAAGCTCAATCTATCTCTATGTTTCAATTTCCTTCTTGTCCACACACACACACACACACACACACACACACACATACATACGCATACAGACAGATATTCGCTTTATTTTCACACTTCAACAAACTTAAGCGCTAAACAAATACATGAAAGGCAAAGAGAGACAGAGAGAGAGAGAGGGAGAGAGTGAGAGAGCGATAGCAGATGAATAATAAAAACTCTCATCATAAAACACGAATGAACTCTCCTATCTAACTCGCTCTTCCTCTTGCCATACATATTAATGTTCTTTAATATTAAACTTTCGCTCTTGCTTTAGGCAACACACGAATCGCTCGTTCAACATTTCCGACTTAAGACAATAGTTTATTTATTTTGATTCCAATGAATACTAAAGTAAACTAAGCTTTGTTTCAAATTTGCTTAGTCATTTAAAGCTTACGTTTTAATATAAAGTGGGACTCTTCAGTTCCATACGTCATTCAGTGGAAGAAATTTCGTTTCACTTGAATTTTATTAGCTATATTGTAACTGTTGCGGTTCTCTTAATGTCTTCTCTCCTCCAATCACATCAAATTGCGCTTTTCTCTTCCCTTCAGCCTTGAGCTCCCACGATTCGCGTTTACCTGTGGCCTGGCCGCACTTTGCTTCAGTGTACTTTTTACCTTTTAATATTTATACAGCATTTGTCATTGCTTCATTTTTGCATTGTTAACGCTTCGCTTAATACGAACAGCTACCTGAGCAGCTGCAGCCCTACTCTGCTTCTCTCCCACTCCCTCATTCATTCTCTCTCTCTCTCTCTCTCTCTCTCTCCTCTCTCTCTCTCTCTCTCTCTCTCTCTCTCACCGATTTTTGACTCAACTTTTGATCTGGCAGCAGTTGCGGAATCCTCTTACATGCTCTGCATGAAAATTGCGCCTGCTTCGATTTGAGTTACGTCTCCCCTCGAACCTCTTCACGACCATCATTACATTGGATGCAGTGTCATTAAGTTAAGCACCCTTATATACATTTATATATATATAGACTGTTACAAGTCTGTTCAAGTTTCTGCTTCGAGCTGGCAGCTTATACAAATTACTTGGGGCTCGTTGTCTCATTTTACGCGCTTTTAGCGATTCATTCAGTTGATTGTTTGTCTATTGCAGGAGAAATTTCTTATTTTAGTTATTGTGTGTGTATCGATGTGTGTGCTATCAAGTTTTTGGCAAAGTTTTCAAATGGATTACAAAGCACTTGTAATACCTTACGCCTCAAGTTTGAGTTCTTACAATTGGCAAAGTTATTGCAACTTTGTTTAAATAGCTACGGAGTTTGGATATAGCCAGGTCCATGAGATTTGAGCCAGCTTTGAGCTGCTTGCAACTTATTGATGTGCGTTCAGCATTAAAGTTTTGTTGTTGTTATTGTTTGTCTGTACATTGGCAACTTTTGGCTAAAGTTTTGGTCCATAGTGAAAATTACTGCAGATTTTTGTTGCATCTTTTAGGCGCGCGCAACGGTTGAAGTCACAAGCAACGAACTTGGTCGATTGGAATGCAATTGTTTGCATTGACAAAACTTTCGCTTGACAGTGTTGTGAAATCCATCCATTGAAAATATACTCAATGGGACTTCACTACTTAGCCAAGTCAAATATTTTGTTGACCTTCCTTAAAACTAAGTTGAGCGATTATTGATTTGCGAAAGAGCTTATGATAATGTCAATCATATGAATTCAAAACAGTTTGGATAAGGTAAGTAAGTACATGTTTATTGATAAGAGACAAATTTTTGAATTGAGAAAACAGCCATAAAATAAGGCTGAGTTTATTAAATTTTAAATAGTTATATTGACATTTTTGATGGATTTTCAGTCAGTTTTGCTCTGGCCCGGACCCTTGATCTTTGTATAATCAATATTATAGTTATCTCTCCAATGAATTTGCTAAAACCAGTAACAACTACAGCAATACCTATTGTCAGCAATATAAGAGCATATGCAAAGATATGACAAAGTGTTCTTGGTGCACATAAATATATAGCGCTCTCGCTCGCTCGCTTGTCCCAGACGAACCCAAATGAGTTTTCCTTTTTCTTGCCCTTTTTTTTTTTGCATGTGATAAAATAAAATTACCAAACATCGACTGCCGACAATATGTGAGCAATAGATGACAAAAGCTGTATCCGGCCCAGCTAACATAATTTATATTTATGTTTCTGCTTTTGGTTAGGGCTGGAGACTCAAGACAGAGGTCTTCCGAAATATGATATTCAGCATTTTTCTTTTTAGTTTTTTTGTATAGTTATGGAAACGGTCTAGGTACTATGACATTTAATAAACATTCATTAAAGCGAACAAATTTAAGAACACATTTTGTTTTACTCGTGCAGTAGAGCACATCATTTTTTCTCTTGAAATTTCAAAGAGTATGCAGATAAATATACTTATATATAAATACATATGTATATGTATAAATATCTGAGCAGTCGACTGTAAACCAAATAATGCATATTTTTTTACAAAATGCAATTTTCCCTTTTATTCAATAGCTACCTCAACTTATTTACTTTGACAATATTTTATTGTTTTATCTGTCATGTCGGCATGCATGAATCGGTATTCCATTAAATTCTGTTTTGTTTAAATATTTTACTGCAGACTTCGTTTGCAGTTGGCCCAGTCAAGTGCAGGCAGCGTCAAATAAAACTTGTTACATCATTTTCATAATGGGCACGGCCAGAGAGTCAGCCTTTTCGGTCGTTGGCCGTGGAGAAGCGTATGTTAGTTGCTGAATGAGAATACTTTCTGGGCAGAGGCAGACTACTTGGCCCCTTTTTATGGCACTTCAAAATAGCCCTGTTTAATTTTATCGAGCATTCCATGCCGAGGCTGCCGAAACTTTGCCTGGCTGGTCTATAAAGCCTTCAGCTATTTTTAGTCACTTCTAGCTGTAATTGCGGCTATCCGCCGTACAGAGTTTTCAAAGTATTGTGATTTATGCATAATTTAGGTAAATTGTCTGATGACGAGCTTTACCATTTATCGTAATTGCCGTGATTGGTTATACGGGAGACAGCTCGTGGTGTGGCCAATAAATTGAAAATTTTTTTTATTAGATTTCTAAATTTGAAACACAACGCTCCAGGCGACAGAGTTCAATGAACTGAAAATCCATTCAATATTTGTAGATTAACGATTAGCGTTATTTCTTCTTTCTTTTGGCACGTATCAATTTGGATGTTTGCTTAGAGACTCGTTGACTCCTGGAAATCGAATTAAAGTCCGAAATGCAAACGTGCTCTCGGTTAAGTAAGCAAATCAAAGTGTAAATTAAATTTTACGCCCAAAACATGACACCTACACAATACACATAACCTCACAATTGGACACACATAACCTTCAAATTCTGTTATGATATGCATGGCTCTGAATGTAAACATAAATACACACATATATGTATAAATATATGCTATTGTTTGCTCAACTGCTGACGGGTGCTACCATTTTAATGAAAGTCCCAAAATGTGCAAAACAAATAAACAGCAACCAGACGGAGACTGAGCTGGGTCCGGGCAGAATTGGCTAGCCAAGGGCTGCCTGGACATGCACTGTGTCCATTTAATTAAATGAAAATTGCAGTTGTTCGTGCAATAATTGAAGTGCCGAGAACGTCCGCATGCCAAGCGGAAACAGATATCACAAGTAAAGCAAAAAAATATGCATGTACATGCAACATACGTATGTATGTGCATACATATGTATATATGTGCATACATGTGCATGTGAGTAGATTCATTAATATTTATGTAAATTAGACATAAACTTGCATTTCTGATTGAAACTGAAGGGCGTGGCAATGGTAAATATATACTTACAGTCGAGCAGAAACCAATTGCGTTTTCTGCACTAATAAACTCTGCACTCGGCAAATTAGCAAAAGCAGAATTTAGTTGACAGTACGTTAATTAAGGAATGAATAACAGTTGAGAACTGATTGTATATCAACTAGATGGCAAGCAACAGCAGGCATTCAATTCAAATTCAAGTCAGACCGAGTTCCTTAGTACTCTAATTCGTTTCTCTTCTTGAACTCTGTTAAGTGAAGTTCATTAAATACGAAATACATTTATATGCAAATAATCAAGGCTTAGCTCTAGCGAAGCTTTAGCTGAAATCTCTAAAAGTCTCGTCCAGTCGATCTACAAAATATTTCTTGTATTTATTGCTGTAAGACTTTTTCTTAGGCTTACCATTTGATGCGGCTGTGCGCACTTCATTTATCAGACTTTGACACTGACAGGACGCTACAGCCACGCGTCCGATTTCACTCTTTGAGTTGATTAACGACACGAAGCCCAAAAGAAAAAATTATATATATAAAAGACTTTGCAGGGCTACGACTAGTTAGCATAGAATCAGCAGCAGCAGCAGCAGCAACAACAACAACAACAACAACTTGTATAATAACTGAGCCAACATTGCGGCGTTGTCAAGTCATATTTCACTTTGAGCAACGCCCACGTTGGGCAAATTCAAATGAAATGTCATATTGTATTTGCGTTCAGCGAACTACGAAAAAAATGTAGAATAACAAGTTAAAAGGAAATAGGACAGTTAAGCCACACATTTGCGTGACAAGCTCGACAACTGTCAACAAACAACTCGAACTAAGCAGACATCCACACGCACACGCACACACACACACACACACACACACGCACACACGCAGCGAGCAGCACGTGCCATTAGCGTCATATACGGCGTATGCGTACTACAGTTGGCTCAGCTGTTGGAAGCTGTGCACGGCACGTGAATCGCGAATTGGCCTGCCATAAATAATTATAGACAGCCAAAAAGATGCCAACAAAAAATAATAATTTACGGCCAAAATGCGATGCCAGTCACGTTCACATTGACTTCTTTGGCATTAAGGTGTTTGCGGGAGTGGATTTTAGAGGCTGCTTATAAATATTTAACAATCGCTTTGAGGAATGCCCGCAGAAGACGTGCGCAAATTGGAATTATCGCCGCCATGACTCTCAATTAGTAGCGTTAAATTGTCAAAGCTGACATTCGCAGGGCATCCTCTCTCTTTGGCGCGCACACAAACAGGCCAAACGCATAGCTGAAGCTCAGCTGAATCCTCGCCAGGTGGCATCGTTGTAATCTTGTTTGCTGCTGTTTTGGCTTGGCTTGGCCCGACCCAGCCCGACAAGCACTGAGTTCTCTCGACATTTTGTTTAGAGATTTTGTTATTGTAGTTGCCGTTGCTGTCATTGTTGTTGTTGTTTTTCTTGTTGCCTGCTATCATTTAATATCCTGTCACTTAAGTGTTGCCGGGACCAAAGCTGAAGTCGCATTTTCTATGCGACAATTTGTTTAGCCCGCGTGGCGTCTACTGGATGCCTAGCAAAGTTCGAGCTCGATAACTGCTGCTTGGCATATTTATATCTCTATGCATACATATATATATTTATATATATGTAAATATATATAATTTTTATTTATTTTTGCAAATAACTTCTTGAAATGTTTTTATTTAAGAGTAAAAGAAATATAGAAACTTTGAGCTTCAAACAACATCTCATCTTTGTTTATAAAATCTGTAAACGTCTGCTTATATTCCGCGCTTTCTGCGTATTTTGACTTGCAACACTTTTTGGCTTACTGAAAAGAATTTGTGTATAGATATTATTAGCCCAGCGGTAAAAGTTATTTTTTTTCTATTCACTCAATTGCTTGAAATGAAATTAAGCACTTCACTTTATTTGCTTGCGTCTGCCTTTTGTGCAGCTTTTCAGCTTAAACTTTGACAATTCAATAAACACAGAAGCCAAGCAGACGCTACTTGCTTTCGCTGCCAAGTCAATGCGCGTCGACTCTGCTGACAAATGCGACTACGAAAAGTGTAGCATACTTTTCAGCGCGCCAAGATAAAGCTCCGTTGCGAACTGCAGTTCTGCCTTGAGGCACACTCGCACTTCGCACTCTGTGCATTGTCAGCTCGGCACATAAATTATATGCCACTTACTTTGCGGCAAACGAACTGCCGGCTATTTTGAGGAAGTCACGCGCTCAGGCAAAGCGGACACGACAAAGCCAATGGCCAATGGCTACGTTGCGTTGCGTTACGTGGCCCCGGCCAAAAATTAAATATTAAATTGACAATGGAGGGCGGAGGCAATTAAAAATGCAATGTTTAATCCATTAGCATTATATGGCTTCAAAAAAATGAGACCGAAGTGAAATTACAAGAACAATAAAAATATGAAAAGCAGCGCGACTCGGCTTCACATTGAGCAACGGGGCGTGCAGTGTAACCGCATGCAACACCCACAATCCGCATGCGAATACAATCGATATTTAAGTAATTACAAAAACCTTGAAGTGACGCCACAATTTCAACACCCAGACACGCACACACACACACACACGTGCAGTGCCTCTCAATCTCACAAGGTGCACTTTTGCGCCTTGCCTTTGCAGCCTATATAACATGACTAGGTACACATGTAAATCATGAAGAATGTGAAATTTATATGCAGTTGGAAAAGCATTCCACGTATGCAAGAGAACTTAAGACAACTTTAATTAAATGCTAAAAGGGTTTTCTCCAAAGCTAAACTACATAAAAGAAGTGTGAGCTAAAAGGTGTAAGAACTAAAGGAAAATATACAAAAAGATTAAATAATAAAAATGCTAATTCATATTCAACTGCGTATACAACGAATCACAATTCATCTTCAATTTAAAAATAAAATAAATTGTGGAATCTTTATCTTTAAAATGTATGGTTTTTTGTGATGCATAATAGCCCAAGTGAGCGTTGATATATATTTAAATCAAAGCTCCGAGTTCGTTCGTCGACACCTAATTCATATCTGCTGCTACTTAGAATTATTTTCTTAAAATGTACTATGTGCTCACAGTGTAACTTAGTCAATCCCTCACTCTGTCCGTCATTCAGTTAGTTCATTCAGTCAATCCATGAGTCCTTTTAAGACATACCGCATGTGTGACCTGGTCATATGGGTGCTGCTGCCACAAAGTAAATACGAGAGTGACGACTGTCTTCAGCATATGTAGACATATGTATATATATATATATATATGCGTGTGTCTGTTTGTCTGTCTAAGTGACTGTGTGAGCACTTTAACTATGCCCATGCCTTGACTCAATTGCTCTGACATTGACTGCCAAGGTAAGCCAAACAGTGTCTCGGTCTTGGTCTTGGTCTCGTGCTTGAGCTTGAGCGTGAGCTTCAGCTGACGGGCTGCCTGTTGTCCTGCGTCGTAATATACCTGAGCCCAAGACTCTTTACCCTTACCCTTACCCTTATCCCTCTCTCTTTCTATTACGACGCCCCATTATCGTGCTGTATGCCAGTTACCTAACTGCCTTGACTTGTCTCTCGTTTGCAGCGTGTTTATTTTGAGCTCTGCAATGTCTGCCGGCTGTTTTCCAGTTTACCTGTCGCTTTGTCTCTCGCATCCACTTAATGCCCCATCTTCCCCTACATCCTTTACCTCACAGCTATTTACAATTTAGACAAGTTATCGGAACAGTTCAAATATTATTAATGCAATGGTTTGCAGTAATTCCCCAATTTCTATAATGAATTATTAAAACCTGATCGTTTCACTTAGCCAAAATCGGCAACAAGCTGACTCTAAAAGTAGTCGAGTATGGCGGAAGCGAATGGGTAAAGGCGGATGAGTGACAACCGTAATCAAATAAATTAAATCGATATTCGACATGCATATATATCCGAGATATTGGATTTTCTGAAAAGTAGAAAAGACATCTGACAAACGAGGAAAGTGCTTAAAAGTTTTTTTTTTAAATTTGTTAACCAGTAGAGTCGGAAAACTTAGGCATTGAGTTTATCTACGCTAATTTTTGTTAAACTGTCGATGTCTAGTACTTGCACGTCAGTCTACAAGTTAATACAGCTAATCTGCCAATCAATCAAACAGGTTATTTGATTGAAGTTCAGCTTAAGTAAATAATTGTCAAAGAACTTGCAGAAATGTAAATCTTTAAATTGACTATGAATGCCCCAATCTGAATGATAATCGGATAAATTTAAAGTCATTGCTGGCTGCCTGCGAGGTTCGAATAAAAAATGTAATGCCTACACGATTTGCGCTAGCTCAGTCCAATGCAGGAGCCATCAGCACGACAGGACTTTAACCTGATTTTCAGCTACATTTGTAAGCGGATACAAAACACTTAACAGTTAACAGGGACTTTGCATGGGCAATGAACAGAGGGCGGTGAGAGCGCTCGCTCAATGGTAACATATGCAAAATGCCTTAAAGACACAAAAACTAAAGCGAAAAATGGAAAGTGGAACATGGAAAATGGCAAATGGAAAATGTGAAACTAGCAGACTTACATAAGCCGAAAGTGAAAAGACAGTGGAAGAGCGCCCATGTTTGCTGGCCATGTGATTGATGTACGGATGAAGAGACAGCTGCCGGTGGCCAGTCCCGTGGGGCGTTCTCGGACCACAAACTGAAAAAAATTGCCACAGATTGTCAAAAAGGGTTCGAGCCTTCGTATGGGCAGGAGGTCGCCCTGTTTGGTAGATCTAGCTTAAGCCCTATTTTAAACAGAGCAGCAAAAAGCATAGAACTCAAACTTCATTAAGTATACGCCCTGTGATTGTGGGCTAGCCCCAAAAATTAATTGGCTGCTCTGTAAGAGTCGACAGCTGCCACTTTGGGGTGCCCTCGATTCGCTATGCGTAGACATGTCACCGCCACTCGCCCCAACTCAGCCCGACTCCCGCTGTCACACCCGTCTGCTATGAAGCCTCTGCCGTGCAGGTAGCTTAAAGATTTATGATAAAGTCGGGCGACTACTAGGCACAGCAAAAAACTTTACCAAAGTTTGGCATTAGATTTCGCTATGGCTCATTGCGGCTCGCTTATCTATGAAATGAACGAATCTGAGTGCCTCCGAATCGCAGTAAATGTGTTTCATAAATCAGTTTCTACTCAATTTCAACAGGAACACTTAAGGCGAATCGCCTAAAGGTATTTAAATAAAATAAAATAATATGAGAGCATCCAGAGGAAATAATTTTTAAAAGATCTTCAATAATTAGCAATATATTTCTCAATATCCTAATGTATATATAAATTGATGAATTTATGTTTTTATATTCAACAAAAATTTAACATTTATTCCCAGTACAAATTATCTTTGAAGCAATAATTTCACAGAAACTTTCACAATTTGTTTGAAATTTTATATTGGGGAATCTATTTTGTGCGTCAAACTCAATTGAGCTGCGACACATGCTCCAAAAAAAAAAATTTGTTTTTTTTTTTTTTTGTCGATTTAAAGCTGTCCTTAGCGAGTTCCATTTCAGCAGCTTTCTCGCTCGCACGACTGGCGACACGCCTATTGGCACAACGCCCGCCCGCTTGGTGCGTGTCGCAGCTTAAGCGCTTAAAATGCTTTTTGACAACAACAACAACACGAACAAGAATAACAACGAGCATTGAAATGATAAATTTGCTTTTATCCCACTTTCTATTGCTCTGGCAGATATGGTGTGTGTTGTTTATGTTCCATTTCTATCTAAATCCTAAGTACAGTTCTACTTACCGCCGCATTGCCTTTGTCTTCGATTACATCTTCTTCTACATCTTCTACCTATAGCACTGTAAAAATGTTGTTGCCTACTTTTGCGCTGACGGCAAAAATCACAACGCTGCCAATTTGCGCTCAACTAATTATGCTCTTTATTTCCGTCTCTTTTGTTGTCGCTGTCACTGTCGGCTCTCTCTATCTCTCTCACTCTCATTTTATTATTATTATTATTATTTGTGGTCGTGTGTTCTTTTTTGTGGCTGCCTTTATGTTTATTATGCGTCGCTGTTGGCGTTGCCACTTAATTTATTTTGACTGGCACTTTGCAAACATTTTTCACATTTTTTCATTTTTTTTAAACAATTTTTATTACTTGTTTTTTCCTGTTTTCCCTGATATTTAATATTGCTTGGCGCATCTTTATGTGTGACATTAATTGCACTTACAGTTATTAATTAGCCGACGCTTTTGCCAATTTATGATTCAATTTAATTATGTAATTATAATTGGCACAGCTGTAGAGGGAATGCTTACAGTTTATGCATACATCTGTCTCTTTGCGGGTCGATTTCAGGTGTGGTTACAAGTACTTTGCCTGCAAGCCCTTGTGCTATGGAATTGCACTTACGTAAATATTAATATATTCATAATTACTTTCCTCCTCTGCCAAACCTCGAGTCCACTTGGCTATCTATGTCATAGTATTTAAATTTGAACTGCATTTTGCTGGCTTTAGCCCCCAAAACTGTCGCACAAGTTCTTTTTATATTCTTTACCCTATGCAAGGCAAAGAAATATATATACATATATTATGTAGCAATTCAACGGCAGCTAGTGAGAGGTAGCAGCGGGTATATTCAACTAAACTTTTTGCACATTGACAAACACAATATTGACTTATATTTAAATAATAATCTAAATTTAAAAAATTCCGTTAGAGCATATATAAAGTTCTTAGATATGCATCACATACTACAGGGTATGTCAAAGTCGACCAACTTTTATTCTGCGCCTTTTTTGCTGCAAAATGCAGCATTTTCACACTTGCTATAACAGGCTGCCATTTGTTTGCACAGCAGCAGACGCCACGACCTCTGCCCTGCTCCTGCTCTGCCCAAACACTCAAAGATCGCTCGACTGCATTGCTCACTTTGGCAATGCCATTTGCCAAGTGGGTATATGCGCCTGCAGGTGCGCCTTTGTATTTGTGTGTGTCTGCCTCTGTCTCTCTCTCTCTCTCTCTCTCTCTCTCTCTCTCTCTCTCTCTCTCTCTCTCACTCTCTGTGTGTGTAATAGCTCCCAAAGCACACAAACAAAGCTGTCAACATGCACCCGAGGGGGCTGACTGCTGCCAACTACCAGATGCTGCTGCCTCCTGCGCTGTGCTGGATGCCTTCTCTGCATCAGCGCTAGGGCTCATCCTGGTGGTTCTCTTTCAAGTGCTTTTTCTATTTTGCCACGTCTAATGCAATTTTTATGCTGCACTGGAGCCAAAAACGCTTCCGTTTGTTTCTTTGCGCAGCATCTGTTTGGCCATTGTTTTCGTCAAGCTGCGCTTAACAAAGGACGTTGCGCTTATTAAATTCACAGCACCCCGCGACTTTTATACATACATACAAATACATGCATATATATGCAGTGTTCTAGTGTTTTTTTTTTTTCTGCTTCTCGTGCGTTCTTTCTGCTTTTTGTTTAGTCGCTTTGATCGCAATATCTGGCATATAATGCAATTGGCGAGGCGTGCTCGGACTTCGCTTCCATTGACAGGCAGCTTCATTATAGTCGTGCCGCATAATGCTGCGTGTCAGCAGCAGCCAAAGGATGTCCAAGGACTTGCGTTACGCTGGTTACGCCTTTGTCTGCTTGCGTCACCGCCTGACCACGCTGATTACAAGCGCCGTTAACAGACATTGTTATGCTCTAGATAGAAGCAGCATCAAATAATTTTAGTTTAAAAGCAAACATGAGCAAGCAAACACGTAAGGCAAATTTAAAAAAAATTAAACAGAGAGGTCCTTAATATGATATAGCTAAACTAGTCTAGTTAACAGATAAAAGTGGAAATGCGAAAAACTCGGAATTGATAAAACTGGAGAGTTTCAGTTAAATTTAAATTTATTTATGTAAAAGAGAATTACAATTTATTAAGACATGGGACAGATTTATATAGATTCATTTATCAAAACGAGAAATTGTTGTAAAATCTATTGGCGATGCTTAAACATCAAACAGAATTATTTGAAAACAAGTAAGAAAGTTCTAGTCCAGACTGCTCGACTACGAGATCCCCTGAACCCTTCTTCGAACGAATAATGTTCCAAGAATTATTGCATTCACGCATTACATTACAACTATACATGCAAAAACACGCACGTAGCCATACGCTGATATACGTTTATCTATATATATATAGGAATATGTATACTTTATGGGGTCTGCCACGCCGCCTTCTGTCTGTTACATACTTTTAACAAAACCATTATACCCTGATTCCGCATTTTCAATAGGTTCAGGGTATAATTATACAAGTAAATATAACAAAAGAAAATCTAACTCTCATAATAATAACAAGCAAAGCTGCCATTAAGCTGCTTAGCACTTTAAAAGGAAATTGTAAATCTGCTTCGGTTCAGTTCGAGGAATACAAAAAGTATGCAAAAGGCTTAATAATGCTTTTAGTTCTGGATGGCAGAAGCTGTGCACCTTATGAATGTTAAACGGAATTCATTTATTGAATAATGCTGATATATCTATGTATGGCAGCTGCTGCTGTGGACTTACCTTTAACCAAGGTAAGGATGCCCAGGGGCATGACGAGCACGGCGACCATCAGATCTGTGATGGCTAACGACATCAGAAAATAGTTTGTAACATTCTGCAAACGACGTTCCCAGGCGATGGCCAGACATACCAGGATATTGCCTGCCGCGGTGCCAAACACCAGCACCATGGCTAGCAAGGCCCAATAATTGTTTGTATCGAAGGGCGGCTGAGCGGCCGTTGGGCTGGGCATTGCGGTTTCATTGCTAAAACTCCAATTGGCCAAGGTTTGTTTGCTGGTATTGTTGTCCGAATCGGGTAACTGCCAGAGGAGCAGGTGCTCCAACTGCTCAACACTCATATCCAGGGTGTTCCAGCTATCCTCCTCCTCGGTGCCATCTTCGGCTGTGCTGTCGCCGTCGCTGTAGTTGAGCGTTGCATAAACATCCTCCTCCATGGTCGTGATGTAGATTTTCTGTGCTTTACTTGGAGTTTACCAGCTGATGTTGTTGTTGCCTATGCGGTTGTTGCTGTTGTTGCATAGTAATTAGCCAGCGCATATGCTGAGGGGGAAACAGCTTTCACGTGCCAATTCAAATTGCAAAATGCGCCGGAAATGGGCGCTTGCGGTGGCAGCCTGCGGCGGGCTGCACGGAGACGCCCCAAGAATGCAAGGAGCGCAAATGTCTGCACACGAAGTCGTTCTACGGCCTCAATGCCTTTTGGCCAGGTTCATTACGTTGACGACAGGCCGGCGGATATTGGTGGCAAATATTTTACGACGCAAAATCACCGGAAGTTACGCGCTGCAATTGAGAACAGTAAATGGCAATGAGAGCTTGAATGAAAGCTTCAATAGCCACAGGAAGTGCTTCTATAAAAACAGTTATTTTATAAAGTAAAGTCAGTTACACGACTCACAAATGATTGATGTGATAGAAGAAAATCGGAATGGGAATATAAGGAATATTGCAATGATGAGCTCAGGTGATCAACTAGAAGTACATGGTGTAATCTACCTATCTCCCCATTTCTGTTGGACTAATTGAAGAGATTGATTAAAAAAGTTAAGAAAAATCGAAAATAACTTATTGAAATTATAATGAAATATAGAAAACTTTAGTGAATGAATGCCATGAACCATTTCTTAGCGAACTAAGTCTACAAATTATAGATTATATAATAAAGAATAGTTATATGCATGGTAAATAGAATAAATATGATCTATACAAATAGAATTTGCTTTGAAATATCCTTAGAGCTGTATTTTTCATTGAATTTTTCTGCATCATTAGCTAAATCTGCCAATAATCTATATTCGACTTTCCAAACTGGTTTTGCACCAAACTCAACAAATTGCGTTGGGCAATTTGTGTTATTCATCATAAATAAAAATAAATGAGCTGCAATAAACAACAAACAGCGCTCCAAGCCACGGACTAACCAAAATTCGTCGCTGCAGTTCATATACGAAAAATAAGTACTTCAATAATTTCTAATATTTCATTTTAGTTGAGGAATTCGACACATTTTCCAAATATGCACAGCAAATCAGGTCGTGTTTATATATAGTAAATTTAAATATATTTCACAATCGATCGTAGGACGAAAACCACAAAAGCCAAAACACAGAAAGTCACACACAAAATACACTTAGAACAACCGGAAGAGAGAAAGTGTGAGGGAGGGAGAGAAAAAGAGAGAGAGAGAGAGAGAGAGAGAGAAGAGAAGAGAAGAGAGAAGAGAGAAGCACACAGGGAAATTTGTTAAGAATACTCAAATGAAATTTATTTCCACAATTTTCATACACAAACCAAAAAGAAACATTCTGCTCATCTACGTCTCTGGTTCATTTTGCTAGCGAGGCCGATTGGCTTGTGGCCAGGTCAGCAAAACCCCAAGTGTCTGTCCGAGTTTGTCTGTGTGAGTGTGTGAAACACTCTATAAACAGTAACCAGAAACAAGCCGCAACAACAATGACAAAACAATTCATGAGTAGCGAATGGAGCAGCGCTCGGCAAAGGACTCGCTTCAGCAGCTTGTTGACTTTACGAGTGCCCCAACTGGCCCGTGTTGCCCCGCCCCCTTTTAATGTTTAGCTGTCTGTCTACGGAGTTCACCATTCAAGTGTCAATGTTGTTGTTAATTAATTTTGCTGACTGACTGATGCATGCCATAGATAAGAGTCAACACCTTCAGTTCCCAGCTCCTCCTAGTTGACCCAAACCCCAACCCAAGTTCTAGTGGCCCGTTCAGATGCTTTGATAAACTATTTTGTTGTTTAATGTTGTTTAGTGTTGTTGTTGTGTTTGTAGTGCTTCTGCTGCTGCTGCTGCTGCTGCTAGCTAATGACAGTCAATCGGTTGTGAGTGTGTGTGTGTGTGAGTGAGTGTGTGTGTGCGTGGGTCGAGTGTTTAAATTTCAAGCTGTTCCCTCTTCATATTTATAAATAAATCCTGTAGCTAAGCCGGGGCAGATACCGCTTAATGTCTGTTTAAATGATGTTTAAAATTAGAGCGCTCCCCAAAAATTTGTCTAGCTGGCGAGGCATTGGGTCTCTGAGCCAAGAAAATCTTAGTTAACTTTAATTTCTTTGTTAAAATATGGAAAATGTATCTATTTTGTAAATTCTGTTGAATGTGCCCCGGCATAGAATTTATGTAAAACTAGGAAGGCAGCTGCTTCAGACTGCACACAACGCATTAAGCAAATGAAGCGTGGCTAACAATTTGCATACCGGAAACTTAGATAAGTAAAGTTTAAGTAACTTCAAATTGCATATTGAAAAAAAAAATGAAAAATAAAAAAAAAGGCGTTAACAGAAGCAACTTGTTAACTTACTTGGGAAAGCGAAATTGAAAGAAATTAATTGCTTTTGTTTTCGCTATGAACTTGAACTTTGCTGCGATTGAAAATGAAGTTCCTCATAGGAAAAATCAATTTCAATACGATATTTAGGATCGTACATCAGCTACATATATTTACGCATTTGTTGTTATTTGCAGAAAGACAGACGATATTCCATCGTCATGCTAGCTTAAGAAATATACCTACCATTATATATATATGTATATATATACTTTTTCTTCCATATATAACTGGCATGTACACAAAGCAAAGTCAGAGACGACCCAGAGCCATAATTATTTGTGTGTATGTGAGCGAGTCCCGCGTTTCCTTGAGTGTGCGCCCCGTCAATGTCGGCCATTTGAACATGAATTGCACAAAGGCCGAACACTCTTTATATATAGAGAGCTCGAACTGTATCGAACAAAAAGCAACCAACGTGCGTACCATTAGTCATATTAATCCCAGCAGAGTCATTAAGTCGTAAAACTGCGCAAGGTAGCAAAATGCCAGCAAACGGCAGCCGGCTTCCACTGCTTTTTGCAGTTCGCCTTTATTTTTTCTTCCTTTTGACTGATATGGACGTATCATCTGAGTATTTACAAACAAACAAGGATATTCATGAATACACCGGCTCACACATACATACAAATATGTTGTCAGGTATTTGGGTCAAAGTGGTCATTCGCTTTGTTGCTTGCTTGTGGCTGGTCAACAAATGAATAAAAGCGACTTTAAGTTGCCCACGTCGTATACTTAATTTCGATAATGTGTTAAGTATGGCGTAAAGCAAACATCGCAGACAAACCAATGTACCAAGTGTACCAAATGTAATATTTAATCCAATCTATGATAATTCACTTTAAGAAATTGGTTACACTTGAAAGTACTTTGATGAGAGTTAAATTATAAAGAGATAAAAAAAAAAAAAAAGGAATACAAAGACAGCATAAAGCATAATTCGTATCTTAGTTTAATTTAGTTTTTAAGCTTACAATCGGAGTAAAAAAATATTATTATATATTGGCACTAAAGACTCATATATTAGAAAAAATATAAAAAATAATTAAAATATTGAAAATATTCAACACAATCCGGTTAAAAAGATGCTATAACTAAAAGGCATAAGAACAAAACTATTTACTGTTTTTTTTTTTATGTTTGTCCTATTTGTTATAAGTTTTAAAATAAAACAAATTAATTTTTTAATCAAAACAAAAAAATAAAAATTTCCCATGGAATAGTCTATGCGTGCAATCGCACGCTGTAAACATTAAACGTCAAAATATGTAAAAATATGTAAAAAAAAATGACTACGTATATTAATATATATATATTGATATTAATAGAATTAAAAATATTAAATCACAAAATTTATGAATTATGCAACAAAATGTATTGCAAAACAAAATTCTATCATATTCCATGCTAATAATATGGAATAAAATGAAGGTACTTCAATAAGAAAATTTTAATCATGAATAAAATGGTATTAATTTAAAAATGGTATTCATTTGTTGCTTAAGAGCTTTGTCTACTCAGAATCATGGCATAATATGGCACAACAAACGGCAAATTTAGTTTTACATGCTGCAGCAACTGCTCTGCATCTCAATTATTTGTGCGACTATTCGTGATAAAACACAAATTGCGCCAGGTAGTGCATGTTGGATGTTTGAGTGACAGCTAAAGCAGATACACTCGCATACTCTCTCTTACACACATACACACATACACAGGGCACACCACAGCTGTCAACGGAGTGTCAGCTGGGCTTTTGATTAGAGCGTCGCCAGCTTAAGAGCGTATTTAATTTAATTTAATTTTGGTGTGTTTTTGCTGCCATCAAGGCGGCGAGAAGCATTAATATTTTCCGAGCAATTGGAATTTGAATTTCTAGCAGCCGCTGGGGAGTCCTGCTGCTAGAAACTGGCAACTCATGCTCAATGTCTTTAAATGCAAATTAATTTCATTTGAATATCTTGTTATTATTACTTTTTTGTAATTGAATTTGGAAATTGATTTCTACCAGCTGCATATTTCACTTATAATTATTGAATTTGCATTTGAATTGTAAGAGTTTGGCCGATAAATTAAAGGACGCATATGCTCAAAATGCTCTGCAGGAAGCGGGCAACTGTAGTCTACTTTTACGCGCTGATGTAATAAGCGAAATGCCTTTCGACTAAAGTTTGTCAGTTGGCCAAAAATTCTATTTTCTATGCGCCGCACCCAGCTAACAGCCGACAGCCGACAGCTGACAGCCGACAGAGGACAGCCAAACAGAGCGCCGCTTGGACAGACAAACAGCTACTTCAGTGATTAATCACTGTTACAGTTGCGTTTTTGCGCAGTTCACGCAGCCAGTCGAAATAGTACATAATTATAGAGTATAGATATATGCTATATATATCGTATATACATATACATTAATTTGCAGGTGAGTCGACAGATTAATATTTATTTCTAGCACGCAGAATGACGAAAAGACCTAATGCTAAAGTCTGAGCTGGAAGGCAACGCGAACATCGCAACAGGAAGTCACATAATAGCAGGAAACTCGTTACGCACTTGCCAAATAATTATATACCCTTTCATCATTTAGCATTTGCACACAGCAATTAGATTGAATAACGATTTGGATTCAAGCACGATATACGCAAGCCAACAGAATGGATTTGCATTTGACAAAAATCAAATGGAATTAAAACTTTCTGAAGGACACTCCCACATAGTTTAACATAGCATGTGGAAGTGCAATTGAAACCCGAATTTCTTCATTATTCCCCAAAAAAAATTAACAGCATATACGCCTTTTAATCAAACATATTCTTAGAGCATTTGAGCTTCGCTCAGCTGTGTTTGGGCTGATCTTTGACTTTGTTCATTCACGGAACTCTTTGGCATTGCGCCATTAATCACACTGAGCTTAGTTTTCGCTCAGAGCCTCATCTGCCTCCCTCTGCAGCACTTGCACCCCTCTAGGCCATAATTATTTAGTTGTCATAGCGAGTTGGCACTTAAAACGTTAGCTAAATTTACACATGCACTCAGGACGAGTCAACAGCAGGAAGGAGAGGCATCAAGCAAGGTCCTCGAACTAAACGCGGCGGCTGGAGCTATGTGTGTGTGTGTGTGTGTGTGTGTGGGCGAAAAAGAGGTCGTGTATAGAGGCGTGACTGATGTGGGCGGCAACTCTAACACTTATCGTTCATTATTATCTCTCTATGTATCCCAACACACAGATACAAACACACACAGTCACACTTAAGAACTCGCACACATAATTGATTTCCTTGCAGCGGAGACAAAGGCGCCTGGGCAGGACATTGTTGCGGCCATTTGAGGCGTTGTTGGCTTGCTTATATTTTAGAGAGCTGCTCCACAAACAGACATTGTGGGCGTTCCATTCTTGCCTTACGAGAATACAGCGCGAGGACATAAATTAAATTTGTTTTGGTGCGGTGCGGTGAAGTAGCGGGGCCAATTAAGAAGCGATGCTGTGGTCACACACAAAGCGGAGGAGAGACAGAGAGAGAGGGAGAGAGGGAAGAGGAGAGACAGCAGGGCAGAGCTAAATAAATAAAATATCATGTGTGTGTTGCTTCGTGTGTGCTGACGCTTGTCTTTGAGCGATTTTATTAGCTATTTCCGTCCGTATTTGCCGTCACTGCTGTAACTGACCTGCAAGACCCTCAGGACCAATAGCCAGCAGCAACAACTACAGCAAGAATAGCTACAGCAACGGTAATAGCAGCAGCGCAGCAATTAGATGCTTGCTAAATGAATTATCCTTGTCCGCTGATGCACAAGAACTAGGTTGAACCATCGCGCAATCCCAGCTGCTACCCCGCGTTTTAAAACGCTAACGAAACGCTCACAATGCCAATATCACGTCCAGCCGAATTTGCCAGCCAGCCAGTCAACTGGGTAGCTAAGCTAATTATCTTTGCTCGCTAATGCACAACAATCAATTGAAAGCCACGACTCCCTTAGTCAAGCTGTATTGAGGCACCGAGTCAGAATGCGTTTTAAAACGCCAGAGAAACGCGAGAAAGCACTTGAAACGTGAATGCTACATTGTTTAACGACAGCTCATTTGATTGCTCAGACAGCTGCCACGCCCACTTGGCTATAGCCGCCTCTAATTGCCATGCAATTAAACACAAATTGACAGTGGCAAAACAATTAGACAAACTGCGCAATGGCAGGGATAAAGCATTGCAGAGGAAGGACTCTAGAAGTTGGCGTACACAATGAGACGTGACAGGAAGCACACGCACACACACACACACCTACACATACAGAGAGGCACACACCCACACACATGTGTATAAGGCAGTCATTGATTTGGGTCGCCATTGGGCACACGTCAAAGCCAAAGCAAAGCCATTTGAAAGGGAGAGGGAAAAGAGGAAGAGTAAAGACAATAAGTAATAGAGAGAGAGAGAGAGAGAGACAGCGAAATTGAGAATGTCAGAGAAGGCAAGGACACGAACAAATCAAATCAAATAGCTAAGGATGGAAAAGCATAGCAAAAATCGTTGAATCGTTGGATCGCTGGGGTATCCGTCTGCCTTTATCTGGGAGGACATTGGAACCCAAATCAAATTGAGATTTATGAGCGCAGCGATGTGTGTCTAGGTCAGTTGTTGCTGTTGTTGTTGTTGTTACTGTTGTTGTTACTGTTGTTTACTTCAATTTTTCATGTTGTTTTCCATTAATTTATGCCGCTGTCTACTTGCAGGCCTCCTCAGAGGCCCCTTACACCTGCCAACAACTGACCGCCCGTGACCAACAACAACAACCATGAGAATGGTATATTAGCAACAGCAGGTGTGCAAATTGTTCTATCAGCCACACTCGGCGAGAAAAATATTATATTGGACATAACACACAATACAAATATAATAAATATAAAAGCAAAAGGAAACAGATGAAAACGAAACCAGATGTAAAGAAAGAATTGTTGAAGTTTAGATACACTTCTTCTTCTTCTTCGTCAATATCAATATGCATATACATATGCATATATTTTGTATTTTTTAGTTTAGTTCGGAATTCGTAATTTAAATTCCACAATGAACAGTTCAATTTTTATGACATGCATTCCAGATTCGAAATAGTATGAAATGCAGTATATGAATCAGTCTTCTACTTAAGTTAACAAAAATATCTATTTTTATATATACATTTATATAATATGCTGCTTTAAGTATTTGGTAATAAAAAACTAAAAAAAAAAAAAAAAAATAAAACGAATCAACTAAGAACAACAAAAAATATCTCTTATTGATTCGGCTATTCCATGAGACTGATAGGCTAGAATTCCTGCTGTTGCTGCTGCTGCTGAAGCTCTTAGTGTTAGCCCAAGGATTATTGTTTGTTTCACTTCTTGAGTGAAAGCCAACCGGTGTACAACAACAATAACATCTTTTTGTTTGATGACATATTTTGCTATTTGCGTGCATCAATTATTTATGTCCAAGTCACCCACACATCCCTATATACTTCTCGCATTACGCACATCCCTCTCTGACCGCTCTCTACGTGGCGCGATGCACGATTCGATTCGATTCGATTCGATTTGTGTCATAAATTGGCGGCTGACAGGGGCAGCAATAAAAATAAGCGGCCATAAAATTCAATTATGGCCACAACAAGTGCACAAACAGCACTGAATATAGATACTCAGAATACACACACACACATACTCACACACACGCACACACTCACACACACACACATTCCTACATACGAGCAGTGGGTACTCTAAGTGCAATCAAATTGTGCATACAGTCATGGGCGGAGGGGATGGTAGGGCGTTGCATAACTCGACTTTAGCTGCAGCCAAATGGTTGCCAGGCTTGCCAATGCAACCGCACACTCCACAACCACACACTCCCACACACACACACATACACACACAGATGCGTGCAACATGCAAAGCGACAATTTGGTTAGTGTTGTGAAAGTGGCGGCAGCAGCGACCATCCTCGTGTTTAGCAACATTTTTGGTTACTTTCTAACGGCCTTAACGAGCACACAATCAGTTGCGGTGCTCAGCTAACAAATACCCTGTAAATTGATATAAAAAAGAAGAGTGTAGAGTACGTGGCAAGTAGAATTGTTGCAAAATGACTAAGCAAAAATGAGCAGCAGAGTTCTCTCTAAAAATGAGAAAGATGATAACGATGAAAAAGATATATGATCGAAGTGGAAAGCGAAATGTAAATGGTATCATGAAATAGACATTTTATTTAGTTTTTAACTATAAAAACTATTAGCATTTGTAGCTAACTCGCTAACAACAAATCTCAAGTCTGGGCCACATTAATAGCAGCAATTTCTACAAATTACAGGGTATCGCAACAATGTACACAGTTGGCCAACATCGCAAACAAATAAGTTCATTTCACATGCATTTGAAGAGCTCTCATCACAGTCAACGCCAGAGCAAGTGACAATAGAAAATGAAAAAAAAGCAAAAACAGATATACAAATAATTCTAAAGCGCTCCCATACAGATGCAACAACACCGCTATATAAAAGCCCGATCCGAGGCAGTCGCAGAGAAGCCTAATGGAGAATTTATTAGTTGAAGTGGAATAAAATGAGAATGCAACGAGAGCTGCAAGTGCAACAATTGCAGCCTGATTTATGCAACGTGTTTGAGTTGCAAATAGCTTTCAGATGTAAAGAAAAATATTCTACAAATTTTATTTTATAAATAGTATTCAATATTTATATTTGAATACATGCTAACTGTTGAGCCTATAAATATAAAAATAGCAACACAATTAATTCCCTTTGAATACGTATTTAACGAAACGTCACAATCCTTATCAGCAACTAAAGTCTAATCCCACAGATGTACGCATTCCAATTCAAATGCTTGTTTCTATCCCAAATTAATAATATATTCATATTCAGTTATAACTGGATTTAGCTGCCACAGAGCTGCGACCATGATTAGTTTATGCATAATAAATATGCAGAGATAATAACTATTGAATAGGCTTTGACAATAAAAACAACTAAACGACAATAAAATCCATTTGCTCTGAGCTTTTTGTGAATGTGATGAAACAACACTAATACTCTATATACATATGCATGCATATATACGTAGATATACGAAATACAGACAGACAAAAGCAATTATGAAAATTATGTTTTATATTTGGATTGGATTTGTAAGCTGGCGCTGTGCTCTATTGTCCAATGGATCGCTTTATGGCTTTTTAATGGTCTGCAGACCCGATAAATCAGTTAAATCGGTAAGCGAGACATCACTTAACACATTGTTCCGTTTGAGTCCACCCTATTCTCACACACACATGCGATTCAAAAGAGTGCGAAAGAGAGAGAGAGAGCGGGGCGCATTAAACTGCTTTATGTGTAACATCACATTTGGGGAAGAGCTTATCAAGGACTCAGGCATCATGAAACGCTTACATAGCCTCAGACTCACGTCCTTAATGTCATTAAATCCTATCAATTTTCGTCAACAACAACAAATTTAAATATTTATGCATCCGCTCAGGCGGCCAACAACAATCTGCGACTCCGGCGCCCAGAAGAGGTTGAAGCAAAAACTGAGGTTGAGGCCAAAGAAAAGGTTCACAGAAATTGCCTATACAAAAAAAGTGTGGTATATGGACAAAGCTATGATGTTGTATATATACATGTGTGTGTGTGTGTGTGTGTGTGTGTGTGTGTATGTGTGTGGTAAATGATGAGACAAATTGAACGCCGAAATGTGTCCAAGCACTTAATTGAACCTATCAATACGTGTGTATATATATATGTGCTCATATGTCTACCCACATGTGCATATATATTTATATATTTACGTACGAATATGTATACATGTATATATATATATGTGTGTGTGTGTGTCATAGTGTTTGCATTTCTTTGTGCTCTTATCGAAACACTTTCTACTCTCTTCTGTTCTTTTCAATCCCTATAATAAACACACACACAGACACAAAGGCAAAGAGAAAATTTTGCACACTGAGAGCAAACAATTATATATTATATTTTTTTTTTTTTACATATTTTTTTATCCAGCAAAAATTGCAAATTTGGTAAAGTAAAAATTAAATTTATAAGAAATGTTCACAGTTTGATTAATATTTTATTGATTATATTATTCCATTTTTATTTCCATCTATATATGTATATTTATACACATTTATTCAATTATCCTCAGGCATATTAAACAGCGCTCTTGAAATATTCAAATATAAATTAAATAGAATTATTTAAAATTCCATTTCATTTATACATATGAGTTTTCTCTGAGTGTATGCATACGTAGGTGTAGCCTTTTTGGGTGTATTTTCCTTTCATTTGCCAGCTAATTAAATTCAGTTTTCAGTTTTCAATTCTCACTCAACAGCTGCTAATTTAAATGTTGCCAAATGAAATGCAAACTTTCTGCTCAGTTTGCCTAAAGTTCTGCCAAAAAAAAAAAAAACTATGAATTCAATAGCCATTTGTAGCTAGCTCAGCGTGTTCACCTTAATCAGAAGCCACTAGTTAGGCGTATTCATTTGAAAGTAAGTACAGTTACTACATCTATTGACAAGCCAACCATCTATGCATATATAAATGGATGGCAAATGCGTACTAACAAAGTGGCTAAAGGATTCTATGTAAGAAAGCGAGTAACAGCAATAAGCATAAAGGCCACCTAACTCATTTTATTCCGTACTAAGGGACATTAAACATAATCATAGTATGTATGTATATTGAATTAAATAAACAATTAAATAAAATAAATTAGCTATAGATAAAAAGGACTCTGCGTATATTAGAGTTGATTTTGAGATCTCTGAACCTACGGATGAAATTCTAGCTCTACTCAGTTCATTCTTCTGATCATGAATGAATATAGTTTAATGAGCCCATTTTCTATGGGCTCAGTATATGAAAATCAAGCACAGTTATCATCTATAGATATATTCGTATATCATTTAACTTTCTGACTAACTTGCTTTCCATATTTCACTTAATCCGCATCCGAATGCTTGCTGTATTTTTTTGTTTTTGTTTTTTTTTTTTTTTAATTGCAATAAATAGTATACCCCAAAGTAATTTTGTATTTAGAGAAAGCAGAACACACTAAGTCTGGTCATAAATTTATGTTTGTCTAGTCTAAAGTAGCTCTTAGATCGCACTCTCGCCTCGAACGCTTTTACGCTTTACATTTCACTTTTGTTTCAGCAGTTTGCGAGACAAGTTAAGTGCTTATGCTATGTGATAGCTATGCGCACGATATCTATGCTGCAGTACATTGTGGTGCAGACGTGCCACCAGCTGCAGCCAAGACCAAGCTCAACGTGCTGCCGTGTTTAAATCAATTTACGCGCGCTTTGGCATATTTTGGGGATGAGCATGCGGCAGGAATGCTTCCGTCTCTCATACGCCTACCTTCCCATGCTCCCTCTGGTTTACTGGCAATGGAAAGTGAAAAGTGCCGTTGACAGATTTTTCTTATTTTCGGCTTGCCACTGTCGGAACCCATCCTCATCCCCATCCCCGTCCCCATCCCTCCGCAGTTGGAGTGCGGCATGCCGCAAACACTGTAAAATGTATGGGAATAAAAATTGAAGCAAAATACCTAACTAGCACAAATATGTGCGACTTTTCCACATGGGGATTTTATAGTCTAAGTAAGTAGATGGGCGACATACTGTGTGTGGGCGTGGCAGTAGCTGTCTGACATTCGCCTGCTTACATATTTCTGCGTGTGTGCACACTCCAAAGTTTAAAGACTATGAAATTCATTTCGCTCCAGCTGAGTGAAATGCTTGAATCGATTTTAATATTATTATTGTGGATTAGGCAACAATTACGCTTTGTCGGCTCAATAATTAGAATAAACACACATATGTATGTATGTTTTATGCATACATGTATGTATGTATATAAACACAGGGCTTATCAGCAGCAGCTATAGTAGTTTGGTATTAATAAACAACAAGCAAACAACGTCAAACACTAGACGTTTCTAACAGCGGCTCGACTTGGATATACCTTAACTAACTTGATATATAGAAAGTTACTAAGTATTGAAATGTATTTCATAAAAATATTTATAAAATATATTATATAATATATAAAATTTGTTAGGAAATGAAATAAACAATCACATCATTTAATTTATTTATATATAAATAAAGTAAAGTATAGAAAATAAACAAAAACAAATCCTAATATAAAAAGTTTTTATAATGTATACTTCATGAATTGCAATATATATATATATATAAACATCAAGTCATTGAACTGATTTGACATGCGAAACATATCCGAGAAATTGCTTTTTCGATCACTCTGCATAGGTAATCAAGCCGGCAAGGACATAATTATAATCAGGTGTCAGACCGGTCGCTTGTCGTAAATCTCTTAAATACAGCCAAAATCAATTGGGCGTAGTAAGTTCCTATTTATCAGTGGGGGCTTTACGTCACGGCCCCTTCATCATTTCGCTTAGAAAAGAGGGTGCAAAGGGTGCAGAGGACGGTTGATTGTTATTATTAACACGTGACTGAGAGGCGACTAATTCAAGCGAAAATTTAATTAAAAACTGTGCGCTTAATAACTAAATAGCGAGCGTAAAGCGAGAAAAGAAAATAACCAAAGCGCGCTAAAAAAAAACTACACTCAGCTTCATGAAAGGCTTTTTAAAGTAATACAAGATTCTAGGAATTAATAAAAATGAAAGTATATGAGGTAAAATAAACAGTCTGGAAACTCCTACTTAATAGATAATCCAATTTGAAAACGAAATTAATTTTGCGTTCATATAATAAAAATCATTCTCTCACAATTCGTTTACTTTTTTCCTTACGTGTAAAGGCGAAACGTGACGTGAGCAGTTGAAGGGGTGGGAGCGGGGCATTGAAGGATGTTATTTGAAAGCTGTCCGCATGCCTTGCAAATTGATCAATGGTCATTCTTGTCGTTGCGGTAGAAATTTCAAAGGCATTTTCACGTTTTATGGTCCTCATTTTTAATTGAAGCCTAGCGGTTGGTCTGGACGGCAGTGAGTAAATCGTGAAACAACTCAACGAGAAAGGTCTATGGAAAGCCAAAGCATGCTGATGTGGAAATTAGGCTGCATTTTATTGATGTCAGTGTGAAAAGTGCTGTTAAATTCAAGACAGTTTACCTCACAATATTTAAAGTAAAATTTTGAATGTGCGAGATAGAGAGAGAGAGAGAGATGTGCAGACGAGGATGCTGTAGAGCAATCAAACTATTCTCGAAACTACCAAAACAACTTAATAGATTCCATCTAAAAATTCCACACAAATTAAACAAACTTTCAATTCAATTACAAAAGCCATTCAAATACAAATTGCCAACAAACGCGCGAGCGAAGCAAAGCCCAAAATTGCAGATAAGCAAGAGACAGCAAGCAAGCCGTGGCTGTGGCAATGGCAGTATGGAAGCTGCCAATACGTTTCCGATTTTAAAACAATAGCACAAAAGTCCAAAAATGCATTTACCAAGTGCCTGGCCAGGCTGTCCACCTTGGAGCCCACGAAATATCAATTCCAAGTTTAATTTCACTCAAAGTCCTGAAATCGCTTTCGTTGTCGCTGAAAAATGAATTTCCTTCTCGTCTTTCAGCCATTATTATTATTGTTGTTATTTGGTTTTATTATACACTTTTTTATGATAGCTCTCAAAATGTTTTCAGGGAATGCTCGACGCAAGAAATGTTCACATAAATTTTGTTCTCTCTCTCTCTCTCTCTGTCTCTCTCTCTCTCACTCTCTCTCTCTCTCTCTCTCTCTCTCTCTCTCTCTCTCTCCCTGTTTCTATATATTCTTGATCAGCATTAAAAGTATTGCAGATGCAGCGCTTTAAGTTTTATAGATATTACGTTTATTTGTTTATAATGAATTCACTTCATTAACAAATGTCAGCGAAATACGATCATCTGATTTGTAATGTTTTTTTTTCTATATTGATTTTCAATAATTTGAGATTCGCTCCGTTCTGTAAGAGTATTAAATGTTCCTCAAACCAGTGATAGATTTTCCAACATGATTTTCTTACTCTTATTATTATTATTATTATTATTATTATTTTTTTTTTTTTTGGTTTAAGTTTGCCTGCATTTTAATGCCTATTTGTTATTTGTATTTGTTATTATTATTGCAACAGTTCCTGGCACGGCATTGTGTGCTTAAGGATGCACTCGTGGCACAACAGTGGGAGGAGCCATGAAACAACTTTTCCCTTTGCCTTTACCATTGCTTTTGCAGCTGCCCAAGTTGAAATAAGGCCTGCTTTATGGCGCCTGCAGTTTAGGCAAGCAAGCCAAAAAGAATGAATGTGTGTGTGTGTGTGTGTGTATATATATATAAGTGTGCATAGGTATGCGTGTATGTGTGTGAATGTAAGCAAAGTTGCCGTAGGCTGCAATTATTGTAACAAAATACTAAACACAATTGACGACAGTTGAACTTGATTTAACTTGCTAACGGAATTAAGCAGGCTTCTACCTTGATTCTATCGAGGCAAGAAGTTCATTTTGTGTAACTTATCAAGCCATAATTTGAATCGTTGATCAGAGCTTTAGTCGTATATAAAGATATGTTTGATATGAATAAAGTTTCAAATGAATTTGCATAATAACACAATTACACGTACTACCAAAGGATAAGAGCATTATAAACATAAAAAATCGAACTTGCTATGTTCAAGACAGCTAATCTTTATTTCAAATATCTAGATATATTCTAAATTGCAACGCCGCACTCGGAGAAGGTTTTACTTTGTAGATCAAGACGATTGATATATGTAGTGGTCTACATATCCGTTTTTTAGATATTGTGTACCTAGAAACGAATTCGATAAACCGCTCGACAATTTATATAGTGCATTTGCCATGCAGCCAGTATATGGAATTGGGAGAAGTAGAGAAGAATACATATTCCGCATATTAAACAGAATATAAATGTATTATACTACTTTTAACATTGTCAATAGTTAAGAGATTTGACATCATATATAGCATATAATCAGTTTGAACTCGTCATGTTTGTTAAAATAAATTAATAATTATATATTATTAAAAACACTTAGCAGATGTGCTATATTTAGTTTGCAATACTTTGCCACACATATATGAAATCTTAATTTCAGCTGGATTCTTAGTTCTATCGAAACGGATAACAAGAGAAACAAAGCTTTATCGATCGGTTTTCGATAGTGATGAAGAGGGCACTTTAAAAATAATTTAAAAAGTATGCTTAAGACACATATATAATACTTTAAAAAATGCAATTATTATATAATACATTTAATATATTATATTCATATATTCCGTTCGAAGCTTTTCACATTCAACAGCTGATCATTAAAATGTTGACGAATAAAATTTCATTTAATAACAATTGACAATTGGAATTTGATGTAATAAAATATTTTTTATAAACACACATTTAGTAAAATGTTTCTTAAGTGTCATTGCACAGTTGCAAATTATTGGATACTATAAAATAATGATGTACAACACTTTGATGGAGACTTATTTGGCATTACCTTTGCAAGATTTGAATTAAATAATGAATATCAAGCAGCGCAGGTGTCGCGCATACAAATGGCCAATAACAAGACGTTCCTCCTTAAAAAGTAATCAAATGTTGAGCTTTCTTTTTTTTTTGGATTTGCTTCTGTTTTTGGGCTTAATATCGGGTTGAATTACCGCGCGCCTAAATTGGTGCTGTTAACACTTTCGGTTTCGAAAACAAACGCGTCACTTGTTGGTTGATTCGATTCGATTTGCTACGACTCGGTTCGCTGCAGCGTGGGCTGCGTTCCGCTTGGTACCGTTAACGTGCAACGCCGACCAGGAACTGAATATGCGTCGCCAGCTGAAAATCAAATGTGGCCCAAGCTGTTGCGACAAGAACAGACAGAACAGATTAGCCGAACCGAAGCTGCCAGCCGACAACGGACGACGATGCCGATATGCACGAAGGCAAATGGCGCCTAGCGGCTTCCAGTTGCAACCTTTTTCCAGTAGGCAGGTGCTCCCACCTGGGAAGGGTGGGCATGCTCGTAGGGGGCTGATAACAGTCAGTCAGCTGCCAGCTGCTGTCCCAACAGCTGTTGGGCCCAAACAATGCTATGAGTCGAGGGTGGTGGCTCAAAGAAAACAGCGCGAAACCGTATGAAACATGTTTGTGGCAATATATACTAATCTCAAGTGGTAGTAGAAATAGGCAGTCAAAATATGTAGTAGAAATAGGTAGTAGGGCTTTGAAGCATTCAATCGTAAAAGAAAATTGCGTTAAACTTATTCTCCAAAATGTGTAATTTTATTCAATTCTATTCTATACTTTATACATATTTATTCATAGGTTTTTTTTTTTTTTAATTAATTCATTCATTATATAATTTTAAAGAAAATATAATAATTGCATTTTTATTGTATTTTGTATTTTATTTATTTTAAAAATAAACAAAATTTGATATTCATTACCTTACGATTATTTATTTGTAATAAAGTTGTATCGTTTTGATTTGTTTTCTCTACATTCATCAACATACAACAAATCACAACCACGGCACATTAAGTTAGGATTGTTACTACTATTTGATTGCCAATCGGTCTACAATTTACTACTAAATTCACTCCACTTTCTACTGTCTTTGTTTCACTCCCTGCTCAAACCTAATACTTTTTATCGTTTGTCATTGCGCCTGCGTCAGCTTCGGTAGGACGGCCCACGCTGGAAAGTCGTTTTCCGGCCCAAAACGAACTGTTGCTCATTTCTGGCTTAAATTTTACTGGACAGGGGCAGGGATCAGGGCACAGGACCCAGTATAGAGTAGATGGCACCCTAACCATCGTGGCGACGGGCAAACACTTTGCATACAATTTCGTACACGTTCTGCCTTTTGCCTTTCTTACATATGAAAACACTTTAGCTGGTCAGCTGGAACCGCTGTCAGTGGAACAGAGTCCTGGACATTAATTGCAATTTTTGGGACACGCCTGCATCCATGATGTTACATTTCTAGCACCACTGGTTAAAGCGCCATTGGTTTTTGATTCTATTTTCAAGTATATCTCCTGGTCAGGTTTGCTAAAATACTTTTCCATTAGCCGTTAGCTATGCGGTCAAATTAAAGTCGGAAGTTAAGAGTTAAACCTAGCGAACACATGACTTTTTCTATCTCTTTCGATCCTGCTTGCTCTCTCTCTCTCACTACAGCTCGCTGTTCAGTTTATCGCGACAGGAAATTAAAATACCGCAATGAAAAAACACATGCTGCATTTCCGTTTCTAAATCAAATTTTAAATTTAATATACATAAATTTTTTGTTATAAATTAATTTGTATCAACGTTTGATTCGCATAATATATATCAAAAAAATATTGAAAATATTTTTCATCAATAATTTAAAAACTAAATAAGATATGTATAAATTTCAATTATAAATGCATTCTCAGCGTTTTTTCATTTATTTTTTATTATTATATTAATGTTGATAAAATGGTAATTCGAAATATATGCAGATTTTGTTTTATTTATTTTACCAGAAATTCAAAGCCACTTAAATTTTAGCAGTTTAATTAGGCCGAGGGTCATAGACTCAGCCACAGTCCCACCCCCACACACATAGGCATGTGCATATCTGGTCACGCCGACCGCAAACGGAAAACCGTCTTTGGTTAACCAGAATACCGGTTAACGGTAACCGCTGCACAGGCAGCAGTCAACCGACCTATGTATGTCCATCGTCCATCGTCCAACGCCCACAAATCAAACCCTTTTCAATTCATGCCGAGAACTAATTTGAATAATTTATTTGTGCTCATTGGCAAATATCCTATAGAAACACTCAACATACTGTTGAAATACTCAACTTATATATATTCAATTGGAGAAGTAAACAAAGCTAAAATATAAAGTATTTCCACAGTCTCAAACTCGATATCTAACTAATATAAGAGTTTATTTATTTATTTTTTATTTTAATATAAAAATGAGAATTCCGCTCGGATCAATATTTTAGATATAAATTATTATATTATACAACTGTTGGCATTGAATATCACCCCTCTGCCATCTACAGACTTTGTCTACAATTGCAATATACCCTATACTACGCATATTTAATGAGTACATGGCATTAAAACATCAGCAAACAAAAGGTATTTAAAATTCATTCTAGTAAATAGAAAAGTAAGAACAATTCGAAAGCTGGGCCAACAAATGCGCTGCACAAGGCTTGACAACCATTTCATATATATAGTATAATATATATAAGGTATTTAAATATATATCCGAGTATATTCCGTAAATCTTTCAAGTCAGCTCGCCATTTTCTGATGCTTTGAACTTATTTCGGTTGGTTTTAATTAACATTGCTGAGGCACAACGTATCTAAAATGGAAACCAGAAAACGGATATGCTAGTGTGCAAATGTGCAGACATCCCGGATTTTAATACATACTATATACTGAAGAGACCAGAGTCTATTCATTTGCTAAAATTAGCGCTGTCTGTTATTAGGCAGCGAATTCAGATGTGTATAAATGCGTGTATGTGTGTGGGACTGTGCTTAGCTTATGTATATATGTGTGTTTGTGTGGCTGTGTTTAGCTAGTGTGCGTGTGTGTGACATGCTATTAGAGTCTGTCCAGCAATTAGGCCAACCCGACACGTTGCATTTGGTTTTGCATTTGCAACGCGGCGCTCTTAAATTTATGATGCCTACTTTTTGGGGCCGGCGCATTTAATGCACCAAAATAAAAGCAGATAATTGAATTGATAGTAAACACAGCAAAAAAACTATAAATTCGAAATATAAACAATTTTGAGTTAATTGCATTTCAGTTAACATGATTGTGTGTGAAACATTTTAAAAACTCAATTAAAAAGATTTCGGCATATGAAACAAATTCAATTAAGCAAACATGAAAAAACTAAGCAAAAACTGAATATGTTTACACTGTGAAATCAATTAAATAGTTTATTTTTATTTAAAAGGAAATTGAATTCAAATAGAATTTATTTTGGTGCTAGCCCAGAAATTGTTCATGGTAAATAATTATTAAATTAAAAATGAATTCTGATTACGGATTGAGTCAATAATGACAAGTCAATATAAATGAATGAGTGTTTATTCATCTGCCAGCTATATTTAAATATTCTCTCTCATTTATTTGACGAAGTTGATGCCTAATGCCACTTTGATATGCGTCTACACAGTTGTTGGCTTGGCAAATCAATTAACTGTGACATCACACACACACAAGCGCCTCGTCGTCTTCCACAGCCTTTCGTGGAGCAACACTAACAACAATAGTAGCAACAATGACAACAAAAAGCTGCGGTCAGCTATTTGGCATATATGAAAAGTTGTCCCGCCACAAAAAGAAGCACATTAAATTTTGACATGGGTCCATTATGTGACCATGTGCCAGGCACATGAGACACTCAGGCCCAGACGGTAGTCAAATGTTGGATGGGGAGGTGTCCATAGCCCCAGAAAAAGTTTTACACTCGAATTGTTGTTGTTAGCATTGTTGTTGTTATTATTATTGTTGTTGTTGTTGTTGCCCTTTCTAAACCTCACAGTCTGCAAATGCAAAGAGCAAGGTGGCCAATTTCAGAATGGCTTTGCGGCCAACACAACAAACACGACCCACTTTCCACCACGTAAAGTTTTTAAATATGCATGAACACCTTTTCAGAGACTGGGTTAGGCTGGTCACACACGGCGCATACTTGATAACACAAAATCTCATTTCAACGCCAGCGACAAAGAGAGACAAAGGACATGCTGAGTGGAGAAAACTAAGGACAACACGACTTAGCGCTGAAATTGGTGAAACATTGCCCATAAAATGTATAAATGATAACAAAAAACTTAAATGTAAACCATATAAATGAATAAGGAAAAAAGTATGCAAAATTTAACAAAAGGCAAAAAATAATATAAATATAAAAATATAAAAATAATTCCTTCATGTTCAACTCGGCTGCAAATAAATGTTTTATTCCATGTATTATATGATTTCTATTTCATTATTTATGTTTGGTAATAGAAATTTTTAATTACATTTTTACAGTATTTGACATAGCGTTGCACAACTTTGTTGCAATTCAATTGAAAGTTTGCTAAACTTCAATGAGATAGCAATGTGAGCTGTGGCATCTGCTCCTGCTGGCAGAGAAGCTACCGTGTGCTTTTCTTAAGGCGAACGATGGCTGTGCAAATGTGTGCACAAAATTAAAATGTTTACCTTTGTAATGAGCTTAGATGTTTGATGTCTGAGACACAGCCAACTGGCATCATCAACGCTTTGTCCATCAATCAGGCTACGAATGCTGCGCCACTTTACATTTAATTTTAGCTGGTGTTCCACTTAAGCAATTCACCCAACTCACATTTAATGTAATATTTCAATTTAATAATTTAAATTGGTATAAACTCTAAACGAAGCTAATTTTTCTGCAATTTAATGGGCCGACTCTCTTCCCCTCTCTCTTTGTTTCTTTCTCTCTGCGGGGACTCAGTTGTAGCCTAGGGGAAGAGAGCACGTCGGCTGAGCAAGCAGGCGTTGGGTTCGAGTCCAGGTTTACTCACAAAGTATTTAAATATATATTAAACCATTTTTATGTATTTTTATTTTTTATTTCGAACCCACACTTAAAGGTCGAAATATCGGAATTGAGCAACTGGTTGGACACGTAATCCACTTGGCAAGTATTTGGCATGCGGCTTGTGATACGTGTCAAAGTGTTTGGCATGCACAACATGCAGTTGACAGTGGGCGTGACCAAGATAAAAAAGATGTAGTTGTTATCCTTGCCTTATCGAGAACTTCATTACGCTCAACATCTCTACAGCATGTGACTCGCAATGCCTGTGGTTGATCAAAGAATTTAAGCTTTGCGCATTGGTAATGAATGTCAGTTGGAGTTTTTGTTAATTTTAAATATAATTCGCAACCACAAAGAAACACACACAGAGCATTTGGCGCGCACCTTTAGTTGATTCCCTGTGGCCTTTCATCGTTGCACGGTTGTTGACTTAATTTTACTTTTGGCCACCCGCACTTAAACTGTTCAAAGGGGTATATTCAGATAGCATATCTGAGCAGAAAACTCGAAGACTGTGAAGCTGTGAAGCTACTTTTATATTTGTATTTTATAAGCACACATTTAATTACTAAAGATATTACATACATACATATTTTACTTATTATATTCATTCAGCAAAAATTCTATCTTAAAACCAGTTAATCATAAAATTTCTTAATTACAAAATTTATTCGGACTTTTCATATTTTATATATACATTTTATTTTATTTTTTTAATTTGCATATAATACTAACCTGTACGGGGTATTCGATAGTCTTGTACTGGTGTGAGACTATAGCTTATTCCTTTAGAGAGCACTTGCTTACCCAAGCCTTGTGCGCCTCATGCCGTACTCTATGTAGCTTCTTTGCACGACAACTGTTTATATTTTGTTCTTCTTTTCAGAGAGTATTCTAGTTACTTCAAGAAATATGACACAATATGTCAAAGTATGTCTGTAAAGTTAAGTAGATTATGTATTGAATATATTTGACAGTATAACGAATATGTCCAAGTTCTGACAACATGTTTGGTAACAAGTCTTTCCAGAGTCGTGCTACTATTGACAAATATTTATACTTAATAACAAATAATAATACACATATGTACATATGTATGTTAACAAAAAAATTGATTTTAAATAAAAAAAAAAAAGTAATTCATTTATCCATATCCATGTAGGCCTTTTTGAAAGAGTATTCAATATTCGGCTACAAACACATTACAGATTTATGTTCTGTTCTTATTTTTAAGACATTTTATACACAAAGAAAACGTGTTAAAAAGTTGCATGCAGAGCGGACCAGAAACAAAAGTTCTCAACATCATCCTCATTGTTGTTGGTATTGTTGTTTATTGTTGTTGCTGCCTTTTGCGTGTTTGCGTTTTGCTTTTGAAGTCACACATACACACATATCCTCGCACATGCAGAGTCACGCGCTGCGTGCAACTTGCTAAAATTGCGAGAAAATGGAAATTAAATGAACTTGAAATTGTGAACAGCTCAGATAGATATATGTATGTACACATATATACTTGTAAATGTATTTACATATACATATATAAATAAGCACAGAGCACGCATGTGCCACTGTACTTGAGCTAGGGTTACGCATTTCTAGTTGCCACACAATGTGGCAAGCAGCGCGTCAATGACGTCGCCTCCAACTTTTGCGTTGGCGGTCGCGCTAACCCTTAACGTCAGAGTTCGCAACAAAGGGCGAGAGAAAATCTAGCCAACAATAAAAGGCATTGACAGACGTCAGCCGAGCAAAGGGACATGGGAATGGGGCCATATTTCATAATTGGCTTATAATTATATAATATAAGATTCCGAAAATAATATTTATCATAAAATAACAATTATTTGACCTAACTGATTCTACTAGTTTTCGTAATAACTTGACTTAAATACATCTAATCTAGTCTTATTCCTTTAAAGAATATATTCCATATAAATTAGTTAGTCAACAAAATATATTATTATACTCAATTCAACAAAAGATTTTATAGTACACAGTTGTTATCTTAAAATATAACAAAAATATTTATATACATTAATTACTGTAATTTGCGTAGTTTCGAGGTTTTCGTCCCTTAGTGTGGGTGTGTGTGATATCTCATACATCTGTACTTCTTCTACGTCACTTACGATTCACAATCATCAAACCGACTTCGTTCAGACTGTTAGTAATATTAAAACGACTGCCTGCAAAGCAATTCAAATACATATATTTAAGTTTGCTTTCAATTAATAACCATTTTTTTACCCATTTTAATCTCTATGAAATCGCCTGATTTCAAAACGTAAGTTTTTTTGTCCTCTGATTCGAGTTGCACCTCCACAACAAACTCTCCAACGAGCGAAAGAAAACGCTGTGAATCCAAAGATGTTAGTTAACAAAATGCAATACATATATTCTAAATACATCTATGCTTACCAAAGTGTTAGTCTTGTTGCGCTTCATACCGCGCTGTTGCAACGGTTGGAAACGCATGTAGCCCATGCCCCATGACTCCTCAGTTTTATAAAAACTATATTCGATACCATCCAAATTCAGGAACTTTAGGTCACTCACAGATGCTGGAAAACAAATTTGTTATTTATAGCTTTATAAACATTTCTTATGAAAGCTCCATCAACACTTACTAAATTGTGTTGCATTGTTATCAAGCTCACTGCTTGCAGCAACATCAGCCTCCGTCGCCATCTCAACTCCGCGCAACCAATCTGCCATCTGTAGGAGTTGCGTTTGTGATGGATTCAATCTTGGCATAGCTGGAACTTCAGACGGCGCATCATCTCCAGATACGATTTGCTCAGCTAACTGAATGGCTTCTGCATCGGCTCTTGGAACGGCTACAGGTGCTGCTTCGGGCTCAGAATCTGAATCAGATTCTACGTATACTCGATTACGCCTTTTTTTCCGCGAGTTTTCCTTATCTATTGAATTTGTTTTGGGACTTTGATTTGATTGTTGTTCCCCTTCTTCAGCTATTTCAGGCAATGGCGAAATTCCCGATTCTTGAAATCCTTGCTCGGCTTGCCGTTTTCGTTTAAGTGCGCTTAAGTTTCCACCCGATGTCGAGGGTGAATTGCCATTTGCGGGTGTACTGCTACAAAGCGGTGTTCTTTTATTTTTAAATGAAGTGGTTCGATTCGTTGTCGTCACCTTCCGTTGTAGCATTATGGAGTCGATGATCGAGCGCTCGAGAAAAGTCGATTTGAAGGGTTCGCTAACGCTGTGAACCCAGGTGTTGCGCAGAGGAATTTGCCCACGTTTTGATCTGCGAACTCCATCTGTCGAATAATAAAGAATATTTAAATTAGCGAAAAACATTTTCAATAATCGCATTCAATCAATATAAGTATAATTGCGAATTTCAGTCATCATTCAGTCAGTCAGCCAGTCAATTTTAAGCTCTTCCTTACTTCTATTATCATTACTGCCTGTTCCATTGTCCTGCGATAGTAACGTTAGGTCTCCTGTTGTTATTCGCAGCCTCTGCAACTCTCTACTTATGCTTTTATTCACTCTTGGTGCCGGTAATTTTGGTTTTTTAAATACATTATCCTTTGCTGAGGATTTAGTTTGCTTTGAATTATTTTTCTGCTGTTTCCGACTTGTCGACAGCCTCAGAGCTTCGCGAGCAGCTTTGCTGGTACTCGGCTGCTCGTCAAGCTCCCTTTGCTCTGCACTAGATATTTCCGACACTGATGGTGGCGTTGGTGTTTCAACACGTAGTTCCTCCATATAGCTGCTACTATTGTCTTGAGACGGGTTCTTAAAACCTTGAGGATGCTCAAGTGGATCATCCTCCCTCTGTTCTTGCTCACCATCCGCTGAAGTGATTTCCAGATCCCTACCTCTTTTTTGGTATCTAACAGAGGTGTTTGTTGAGGTTTTTGTGTGCTCTGCAAAAATTTCTGGTACTTCCTGCTCCACAAAATTCCCTGAAAGTTCCCGCGTAGAATTTTGTATAGCTTTTGGTGGAAAAGGCTCTTCCTGAGAGCGTTGAGCATCATCAGATCGTTGCACCTCGATAACATCTTCAACAGGTTGATCCCGAGACTTTGACCCTTGCAATAATCGAGGCGATACAATTGATGTACTCTCGATATTCCTTGCAGTTTCAGCAATATCTGAAACTGGCTGTTCTTGCTCCTTCATAGCAAACCTGCGTAGCTGACGCGAGTATCGAAGAGAGTCTGGTGGAGGCGGCACAATTTGTATATCATCTATAATCATAGCACTCGAGCCTTCACTTTGCTCTGTAGCAACATCGTCGACTTGCTCGGCCGCGACATTATCACTTGGCTGAGGCTGACTTCCTCGAAAATTGCGCGAGTATCGCAAGGATAGTGGTGGAGGCGGCACAATAACTATATCCTCGACTTTCTCGCCGCTGCTTAGATTCGACGGCGGTGCAGGTGCGATCTGTATGCTACTGTTGGTTATGCCTTGTTGCACTACGGGCGACTGTGGTCGGCCATCCTCATTATCCGAATCGCCCTTTGTGTACAGGCTGCGCTTAGTTTTGCACCCGGTGGTCTCAGACATTCTTTTCTTTATAGTCATCGGCAGCTCCAAGTAGTTCTGCAGCTCATTACTCTGCAAAGTGCATTATAATATTAATTAAATTGAACGTGTGACAGCTAGTTTTCAATAATCTTACAATAGGTATGCCTCGGCGTCTGGATCGCAGTCGTCGTGGCGGGTGAGGTGAATCTTTATGCAACTGTCCAGTGATTGTGCTATTTGTGAGCCCATTCAGCGTCACATCTGGTTTTGGTGGAGTTTTTTTAGCATTCTTGATCGCATTTAACTCTGCAGTGTTTGCGGTCACTTTGCTGGGCAAGCCATCACCCTGACCGCTTAGATTACGACGTAGTATTTCCATTTGAATACTGTGTTCCAAAGCAAGCTGCTGTTCCATGGTGAACATTTGTTGGTGCTGAATTCTACCCAATGAGTTGCGTTTTCGCAAATCGAGAATCTCGTTGTTGGTCATGCGGGCGAGTTCCTCGGCAAACTCTTCCCCATTGATGGCCGGCAGAAGTGGCTTATTGAGTGCAGCCGGATGCGTGTTCCGGGTACTCTGCTGTGTTGTATTACATCTATGCGTTTGATGAAGGTCGAGCAACTGAGTAGAGTTCTTCTGGCCTGCTGTCACCTGCTGTTGTCGGCGACGTTGTCTGGTTGTGTTGCCTCCGGCAGGCGCCAAGTCGATCGGAGACGTAGTTTCCTCAACCTCAACATCAATTTCCTCCATCGCTGCGATTTCATCTGCTGCTGCATTGCCTGGAATGTGGTTGGTTTGTATTCCACAAATATCTGCTAACGGCGACGTAGCTGATCCAGCTGCTATGTCCCCTTGTTGAATATTCTGCTGCGCTTGTGTCCCAGGCACAATACGCTCCGCGTCTGGCTGTATATGCTGTGGGCTTCGTACTTCATGTCGGGATGTTGATGCTAGAGCATCAACCTTGGTTGATGGGGATTGCGTTGTAGACACAATTCGATCCGACCTTAACGCAATTTGCTGTGGCGATCGTGGTAATCCCCGATACGGCAGTGAACGTCTCAGCACATACGGCTGTCTACCACTAATGGAATGCGTGCGCCCAGTCAAAGACGGAGTTGAAATCTTCGTTGCATTCTGGCCCATATTTGTGCCTTTGTTGGTGGGTGAGGGCAACTTGAGGTCCTTAGGCTCAAGGGTCTTATCTATAACAAAGGTGTCTCGGTGGCCAACGCCCGTTGGATGCTGTGAAGTGTTTGTCGAACTTTCCTGCTTCTCTCGCCCAGTTGTTCCTTCCTTGACAGGGGATTGCCGGTTGCCTGATCTAGTTCGCGAGCTCCGATGCGGTAAATGCATTAGGCTTTCTTCAAAGGCTCCTTCGAAATCAGCATGATTTAATGAAGACTTGGGAGTTTTGGCTGGTGTTGTGAGCTGCGTGCTCTTCGGTAGTTGCAGTATTGCAAGTTTGTCCAAAGCGGGCGTGCTACTTACTTTGGGTAGCTGTAAGGAGAACAGATGTAAGTAGATATTCAATACTGGAACAAATGAAAAACTTACAAAAGCAAACGATGCCGATGACGTTCGGGTTTCGTTGAACACAGTTAAAATGTCTTCTTGCAGTTCTTGTTGTAAACGCATCACATGAGAGCGTCTTCTCAAAACCACACGGCACGATTTAATCGACTCACTTGCAGCTCTGACACTATGTTTGACTGGAGAGTAGTTACCCTCATCTAGCGGCGCACTAGAGGATCTCTCTATAGCTGTATTCTCTTCATTTGGCGATTTGAGACCTTCTACTTGTGGTTCCGATTTGATCACCACGTGCGGTATATTGTCTGTAGTGGAATTATTTAATGTTTCGCGTAGGGCTACGTTTTGTGAACCTTGAAGCTGAGTCTCCTGCTGTTGTTTCTTTTGTTGTTGTTGTTGTTGTTGATGTTGCTTTTCTGGCAGTTTTATCAAATCGACGTCTATATCAAATGATACATCATAGCCACCAAGCACATATTGGGGACTGTTTGGTGGCTTCGGTGCGGTTTTCTTTTTTAAGAAATCTTTAAATCTCTCCTCATCTGGATTCTCTGAATTTAAAATGTCTTGCAATTCGCGTAGTGTTGTCTCGCTTACTTTTGACCTGTAAAAAAATCAAAGTTTACCTTATGTTATGTCTGTTTCTGTTACTGCACTTACATAATTAAAATGTGTTGTATATTTCACGTTGCTTTATAATATATAATTATTTAAATACTTCATTTAGGAATTTAAGCGACGCCCAAAGTAGATGATGCGCGGTGTTCATTCATATACACGTTGCACAGCACTGGAAGACATTCCGATAGATGCATCGATAATTTATAAGCAATGATTGTGGTGGAATGACACAGACAATACCAATGCGTTGCACAGTTCGCCGTTATATGTGCTATTGGGTGTAAACATTTGCCGCGCAGCACAATGAATTTCGATGGCATCAATATACCCCGAACTCTAATGCCCCAAAACTATTTGCAGCTGGCACTAGCTGCGCAGCGAGGCAGGCAGCGACAAGTTAAGGAGCTGCTGGAAAAGGTAATAAAACAGCGATATTTAAACCAAAACAAATATAGATAAGAGATATATGTATATTCTTCGCAGCGTAAATTGCCGGAACATGGCTGGCGGGACGAGGAGATTGAGGAGCTGGTGCACCAGCTGGCTGCACTAGACAGCAACAATTTTGCACACAATGTGGGTCTAGGTGAGCGTGAGGCACGTATTGCATGCAGTAAGTGAATCGAGTATAAATTGAAATGAACTTGTAAATTTGAATCGGAATTCTTAACCAACCAGAGCTTGTGGCGAGGAGGCATTACAGCTTTGGTCATGGCATTGGCCGATCTGGAGATTTGCTGGAAGCACAGCCGAAAGCGGCGGGCTCCACTCTGATGGCCAATCTGACAAACGCCTTGATTTTGGATCTGTTGCACACGCTGGGTCTGCAAAGCTGCAACGGCTGCTTCCTGGTTCCCTTGGCCACTGGCATGACGCTGACCTTATGCCTGCAGGCGCTGCGCAAACGTCGTCCGAATGCGAAATATGTTCTCTGGTCGCGCATCGATCAGAAGTCCTGCTTCAAAGCAATCATAGCCGCCGGCCTGGAGCCCATTGTAATACCCCACATAGTGCTGGAGGAGGAAAAGGCATTGGCCACCGATTGCCAAAAGTTCGAACAGCGTATCCAAGAACTGGGCGCCGATAACGTTCTCTGCCTATACAGCACCACGAGCTGCTTTGCACCACGCAACTGCGACAGCATTTTGGAGTTGGCGAAGCTGGCCCAACGGGACTCTGTGCCTCATCTCGTCAACAATGCCTATGGGCTCCAGTGTGAGGCAATTACCAGTCAGCTGGAGCGAGCGCAACGCGTCGGTCGCATCGATTACTTTGTCCAAAGCACGGACAAAAACCTGATGGTGCCCGTGGGCGGTGCCATTGTGGCCAGCTGTGATGATCAGCTCTTGCAGCAGCTGGCCAGCAGCTACGCGGGTCGAGCGAGCAGTTCCCAAACACTGGATGTGTTCATGACGCTGCTCTCATTGGGCCGCAGCGGCTACGAGGCGTTGCTACACGAGCGTCAGCAAAACTTTGAATATCTTAAACATAAAATTCAACAATTTTCCGTAGAGCACAACGAAAGTGTGCCACAATGCAAGAATAATCACATATCACTAGCACTCACTCTAAGTACACTCAATCCGGAACACAGGGAAGCTGACAGCAACATCACCCAACTGGGAGCCATGCTCCATGCACGAGGCGTCTCTGGCGTACGAGTAGTAAACGTTGGCCAAACCAAATCCATTGATGGCCATGAATTTAAACGTGCGTATCCATAAGCAAAGAAGTTTATATTAATTCGTTTTCTCTTTTAGATTTTGGTTCGCATCGGGAGCTGCTGGAGACGCCCTATTTAACAGTAGCTGCAGCTCTGGGCATACGTCGACCGGAAATAGATAAGTTTTTCGTAATCTTAGAGAAATGCTGGGCGCAGTTTAAAAAGACGACAGCATAGCTACTAGAAACGTCATAGATAGGCTGCCTTTAAAGCGAGTTTACCTAATAGAATAAATAATTTAATATGCCAAACTAACAATAAGAGTTTTAAAAATAAACAGCTTTGGAATGTTTACATTATATTATAAATGTTCCTCTAAAAAGTGCATATAAAAAACAATTGTTTGTATATATATCTTATAGAATCTTACTATAAACAATTGATCTAAATATTATATTTTGTTATATTTGGATTATATTTAATGATTGTTGGGCTCATTCTCTTTGTCATTGGCACTGTGCTTTTGCTGGTGTCGATCGCGGCTTTTTCGCCGGAGATGCTGCCGCATAGTTGCCTCGATTTGAGTAAGCGAGGTCTGGTACTCGAGCTTGATGCGCTCATACTCCCGCTTCATGTGCGCATCCTTGTCTTCTGCATAGATTTTGTAGTTGTGAGCGGTGCGCTTGGCGCTCTGATAGCGCTGCTGAGCAGCACGCATGGCCTCCTCGTGGGTCTCACGCAGCGTTTGAACCTGCGTGCGCCAATGCTTTTCCACTTGCTCTATGGACTGTTTTTGCTTTTCCCATTCATTCATTACGGCTTTCATGGAGCGACGCTCAGACTCGATGCTCGCATGCTGCTCTTCCAGTTCGCGCAGTAAATCCGAGATGCGCTGATTTTTAGCCTGCAGCTCACTGCGGCACTTGTGCACTATTTGCTTCTGCTTCTCACCTTGTTCACCCAGCAGCTGCTGCATTTCCTCGCGCTCAGCCAGTATTGTTTGCTTTAGCAAATCAACTTCCGTTTGGCGTTGCTGCAGATCGCGGCATACCAACTGATACTCGCGCTGCAGGCACAGGCTACGTTCCTCTGTCTGCTGGACACGCAACGTAAAGCGCTTCAGCTCGGCGGCAAATAGCTTAGCCATCTCGTCCCGTACACGCTGCTCGATGTGCCGGATGCGCGACTGTGTCAGCTCTGGAGAAGCATTTGATCCACCACTGGCATCCAGCTTGCTGGGACTATGCTGCTCGCGTAATTTGACTGCCTCCAGCTGCTGCTGCTCCTCATACAGCTGCACCTTAACCTTAAGTTCGCTAAGCAGCTTCTCCTGCTCCACCATCTGATGCACCTTTTTCTCCAGCTCTGCTCGTAGCGCCTTCGACTGCTCCAACTCATTGCGCAGCTCGTTCAGCTCTTTGGATAGCATAGAGTTCATGTTTTGCAGCTTCAGCATTTGGATTTCAATCTGTAAATAAATATGTGGTTAAACTCGCCATTGATTGATACATTTCATCTTACCTTTGTAATCTCAGCGAGCTGATCGTTGCACTTAGTGCAATGGCTAGAGCTCTCCTTGGCCGCTTTGTCCACCTCCTCTAGTTTCTCTCGCTCCCATTTCTCGCGCAGCATCTCGAGATCCCGTTCGTGCCGCAGCTTAGCTGTGTCCAGTATTTTGTTGAGTTCTTGTGCTTTCAGCTCCGCTAATTCCACATTTCGTTGCAGCTGAGCGATTTGTTGCCGCTGTTCCTGCAGCTCCTTGATGCTATCCGTTTCGCTAAGCTTGCGCAGTTGATAGCTGAGCGTCTCCTTTTCATTGGCAATGTCCGTGTAGAGTGTCTTCAAACGATTCACCTCACCCTTCGAATCCTCTAGCAAGATCTTGTAGCGCTCCAGCTCTAAGAGCAGTTGGCGATTTTCATCCGCCAACTCATCATGCTGACGATTGACTGCTTCATGCTTCAACTTCACTTGGTCCAACTCCAGCTTCGTCTCCTTCAATTGTTGCTCAAGTTTTTGTCGTTCGGTTGTTTGAGATATCGTTTGCTGATGCAATGCATCCTTTTCTGCCAGCAACGCATCCATTTCAGTTTTCAGCTTGGCTAAATTAAGAGAACTGTTTTGATGATGCTCATCTAGCTGTTCTTGCAATCCTTTAAGGCGAGTCTCCAGACGCTCCTTCTCCTCCTTCAGATTGGCCAACTTTACGAGCGTTTTATTCTCCCCCTCACGGAGCGTCTGCAGCTCGCTGGACCGCTCGTCCAGCTGTTTCTCTAGGCGGCGTACTTCTTCGCGTTTATTCTTCAAACTGGCTAACGCTCGAAACAGTTCCTGCTTAATGTGACCCAGGCGATCCGTGGGATTTAGGGGCGTGCTACCCGTCAAACGCGATGGCAAACGACTTGGCGAATCTGTTTCCGATTGATGCTGCTGTATTAGCGTATCCATCATATCCATCTCCGCCGTGGTGCCATTGAGACGCTCATTTAGCTGAGCAATTGTTTGCTCCATGCTGGCCACCTGTGCATGCAAATCCGCAATGCATTGCTGCTGACGCACGTGCTCTGCCTCATAGTTAGGCTTGGAAGCCAGCTGATGACAACGCCTTTGGGCCACATCAAGCGCCGAATTCAGATCATTGATTTTTTCCGCCTTTTCTAGCAGCATGGACTCGTGGGTGGACTGCAACGAATTGTAGCGCATGTGCATTTGGTCGAGCTCCTGCTTCTTTTTGTCCAGCTGATCACTCAGTTGGTTGACCTTTTGCTGCATTAGCTCCATCTCAGCCCGTTGAAGATCCTGCAGCTGCTTTATGCGCATATCAGTGTTGCGATCCTCTCGCCTGTGCTGATCCCGTTCCACCATATCATATTTACGCTGGACATCGGCGAGCAGAGTCTGCGCTGTCTCCAGCTTGCCAATCAGCTGAGTGTTCTCCGTCTCCAGCGCACGCTTCTCGCCGCGCAGCTTCTCGATATTATTGTCCAAATTCGAGCACTTTTCCTTGCTATCCACGAGTAGCTCATGTGTGTGCTGCTTCTCGCGAAGCGCACGCTCCAGCTCCGCTTGCGTTATTGTCAGACGCTTTTGGAACTCGTCAATTTTGTTATGCGCATCTGTTGCTATTTGATTAACCTTGTTTAGCTCGTGCGTCCTCGACTCCAGCATCATCCTCAGCTTATGCACCTCATTCCCATTTGAATAGTCTGCTTGTTGCTGCTGATGCTGATGTGTCGGTTGTATTGGAAGCGGCGGAAGCTGCTGCCCAGGTAACATATCAGAAGGAAAATTACTTGTGGTATCTATTGTGCTCTCTTCATCGTCATCATCTAAATCATCGAAAGCATTTTCCAATAAATTCCCCAGCTGATACATGTATGTACGCAAAAGACAAAATCAATTTGAAAATTTAAAATAAACAGGGCGTCGACGCAAATGGCAGCACATACCTCTGCTTCTCGCCGTTTTTGATCCTGCAGCGCTTCCTCTTCCTCCTGGCGCTCCAGTGTGGAATTTACCTTCAAGGCATCTGCACCCTGGAACAAACTGACGCCAGGCGTATTCATTTTGCATCCGTTCACAATCAATTTAAATTTGAATTTGACCGAATGGCGCAGACGCAGTTTTGTTCTTTATTTCTCTTTTACGCTCTCAAGCTAAGTACGCAGCTAAAAACAATAGATAGCTAATGCAAAATTTAACTGTTCCCGACTATTGCTTTTAAGCTCGATTTCACAAATAAACACTGCTATTATAATCTCAGTGCTTTTTCTTTATTATTTTATACATTAAATGAACTGAAATGCTGAAACGCGTCGATATTTTGTTCAAAATACAATTATTCTTTTTGATCAGCATACCACAGCATTGTAGCTGTACTGCTGTGCCATGCTATTTGTGGTGGTTGGTCGATAAAAAAATATATGTCGCTTACCTATCGATGAATTGCGTGATGCTCACATCAATAATCATAACCGTTAAATTAAAAAAAACATCAATTTGTTTTGCTTTTTCAAATTTTTTCAGTTTTATTATTATTATACAGACTGTCCATTCATAAACGCACTTATATTGGGACATTTATCTAATTTCTCTGCATCTATATGGAAAACCTTGGACAAACGTTTCCAACTTTGCGCATCAAAGTAATAGAAGGTGCCACGCTCTTTTGTACCATTTTTTTCATATTGATTAATGCCAGGAATTCGAGTTATCCAAATTTTCTCCTCTACATGATACCGCCATTCGCGACTATGCCTACGTACAGACAAAAAAAATAAAAATAAATAAATAAAAATAAAAATTTGAATTTCAGCTAAAAGAAAATCGAGATCTAACGACACTTACAATTCAGCAGCTGCCATCAATTGCATTATATCACCGATATTCGTATAGAACAGGAAAAATAGAAGATCCTCTTGCAGCTTTTTCAGTACCGGCGCTGTGAGCTTATCTCTAATCGCAAAATTGATCAGATATTCGGGTGGTACGCTGTACTCAACGTCTTGTGCTCTGTTATACAAAATATAAAATAAATAAATAAAATAAAAAAAGAAAATGTATGTTTGGAAGAATGGATTTTAATTTCAATCCAATTGGCTACATACCTGCAGGGCTGTTCCACGAACGGTCCAGCGAATGTTGGATGCAAACTCTCCTGTGAATTAAGATTTAAGCCTAGGCCCGTTAGATCCGTGCCCAGTGACAGAGTCACCAGATTGGGATCCGTTTCAGCAGCTCGGATGAATGTCAGCAGACCCACCATGCCAAACTGATTGTTCACCATGCTCGCTGGTATGTTTGTGACCTTGCCTGTATAAGAAGATTGTGGAAATAAATATGATTAGCAAATGGTCTGTTAGCGAAAACCCACTTATTTTTGTATACTTACCATCTGGCGATGTTTGTACGCCGCTCTTCACAAGCTTATCATTGCTGGAATTATCGTTCATGTGCTCGCTGTTTGCTCCACTGCTTGTGCCGCTGCCGAGGCCCCCGCCAACGCCCATCATAACATTGTTACCGGTAACACTGTTGGCACCACCGCCTCCACCTGTACCACCCACTAAGCCTACATGCGTCGCGTTAACCGCACCGCTTGACACGCTGCTGTTATTGCCGCCGCTACCGCCACCGCCGACAGCAACTCCGCTTAGACCGCTGCCAACAGCGCCGTGACCATTCCCACCAACGCCCCCGGAGCCGGAGCTGGCCGAACCGCCACCGCTGACCACAATTGAATTCATTGCCTTTTCCGTGCCATCCAGATTATTATCTGTGACCCCGCTTCCGGTTCCTCCCCCGCTGCCACTGCCGGAAGCGCTGCCAACCCCGCTGCTGCTACCCAACGTGTTCGCTGTGCCATCCGAGTTTTGGGTGCCCGGTAACGCAGGAAAGTCCTCGTTCGACATCGTAAACTCCGATTGCTCTGATGTTGGCTGCTTCACCATGCCAACTGAAAGTAATTCCAAGTACCATCAGTATATTTGTGAGAATCTATAAACTCATTTAAGAAACAGGTATCAATACTTGTTTCAGTGTACAGGGAAACAAACCCTCATTTTACTTTATTAATTCCAACACCAGTAAGCAGTGAGTGAACAGTTAGGATTGGCATAATGATTCGATAAAACTGAGTTTAACTAAGCGAATTTCATTAAAAGAGAAATGTTGAACGTCTGCTACTACAAGCTACAAATTATTATTAAAATAAATTAAAACATATAAATGAAATACACAAATACAAAAATAAAACAGAGCGAACCACAGCCAATTACAATTGTAAACAAATTAACAAAAATTAATTTAAAAAAGGTGGATTTTTGTTTTGAACTCACAAGAGGTAAAGAAATTACCGTAGGGTTTGCTGCCCGGCGGCTGGAGGGTATTCGATTGGGGCAGTGTCTGATCATTCTGGCCGCGTGCATTCGTCAGCGAAGGAAACTCTGTGGGATCGAGCAGCGCTGGCGTTGTTGCGTCCGCCCCGCTGCCACCACCGAATACATGAAAGTTATTTAAAGGGCCTCCCCCGCCGCCACCACCTGTACCATATCCACCACGACCAGATTGCATAAAGTTTCCCATGTTCGACTGAAAACAATAACATTAATGTATATGTACAATCCACATTATCAGTAGCATCATCGTTATTTACCATGGGCCCGCTGCCCAAACCCTGCATGGCACGACGTTCCACAAACGGCCGTTGGCCAAATAGATTCGCATTGCGATTGCCACTCGATAACGCGGGACCACCAACCGATAGCTGCACATTACGATTCGGCGATAGCTGAGGCGGCTGTTGCGTTTGTTGACCGTAATTCGCAGCGCCAGGATAAGAGGTGCCGAAATCTAAACAACAAGCAAATTGTTCAGAAAATGTTAAGAAACTCACTAGCTTAGTGTAACTCCACTTACCGGTTTGGAACATGCCGGACGTGGGTGTTACATGGCCAGACATCGAGCTACCACCAAAAGCGCCACTGGACCGGCCCGCCAAAGCCGCGTTTGCTATGCTTCTCGGAGGTTGTTGAAAATTTAAATTCGCCATAATCTGTAACAGCAGGAAAACATATATTTGGTCTTAGTGTTAATAGTATGTGTTAAAATTAGTTACGCATTAAAATTAATTACGCATTTATGCTGACCGCTAATTACGTTTCATTAGCAACTGATATTCAGTTATCGATAATAGAGATAGTCATGTATTTGAATTGCGTACTAATGTTAACCGCTAGTTGCTCTCGATTAGTAGCCTGAAATCCGTCATCGATAACAAAGCTAGACCCAAAAGATGAAAATATTTTATCGTCATGGCACATCATCGTTCGTGATGCAGTCGTGACGTTTTTTGGCGCGCACAAAAATTGATATACATATCAGCCAATTGGCCAACAACAACATCAACAAATCAAGCAAGGCCGGCTGTTGTTTATCACAAAAGTTGCTGCAGCTGATACAGACAGAGAGAGAAAGAGAGAGAGTGAGAGAAGAGTCATTAAATACGAATGTATATATATATACTAATGTATATATATATATATATATATATATATATAAGGTATTTGTTGCTGACTCAGTTCAATTCAAGGAGAGAAAACAGAACTCAAATCCCGCACATTTGATAACAAAATTCTGAGTGCAGATAATTATTGTTGCGCGTTGAAAATAACACAAACATATGCTGCTTATAAATAAATATAAACAAGACAGATGGCGGACTGCTCGGTTTCGCTGCCTAACTGTGGCATTGTTGTTTTAATTTTTTTGTTGGTTTTTGGGGGCGGGTTTTTATTAATTTGCGGCTTCGATAAAGCCAAGGTCGCTCGAAATTTTACGTAACTGTGGTCTCAGAGACAACTATAATATATATAACAGCTAACAAAAAGGAGACGATAATAGTGAAATTAAATACAGCACAGGTAAACAAAGTGCCGTTCACTTCAGCTGTAAAAATACCTCAAAAATGAATGGGTACATACAGTACGTTTAATGTACACACAAAAAACGATCTTACAAATTACTCTAACAAGGCGTAGGATGCGATGTCTGTAGGCGCAACATAAAATGGCACACAAAAGAACGCACAAAAGGTAAATGAAAAGGATGTGAAGAGAACTTGACAGAGGATCAATATATTACTCTGCCTGTGTATGTTGGTGCTTGACGTATGTGTGCATGCTTCTCTATGTGTGTGTGCGGGTGCTCACAATAAAAGACGCTACTTGTGCGAGTGTTGCTGATCTGCAATTAGTTCTGACTGCACTTGTCGGTACCCATGCTCATTAGTTGTTTTCTTGTTCTTTTTGTATTACGAGCACCTATTTGTGCGCTCATACATGCTTCTCTACTTGTTTGCTGTAACTTTCCAGATTGAGTTGCCGATTACTTTACAGCGTAGTTTTGAGATGCTGGCTGTGCGTTCATTTGTTCGCCAGATCGGTGTGTGTGTAACTTCATCAGCTGACCAATTTACGATTTGCAACACTGTTTTCGTTTACAACAAATTGCAGCGAATTAGACTATGGACAATTAGCGTTTAGGGCTAGTCGATAGCCTTGAAATACAAACTTTAGCAATAACTATATGAGCTGTGAAGGTTGCGAATGGTTTTTAATTTTTTCAGCACACTTACCTAAATGAACGATGGATGATAATGCTGCTGCTTCTTCCTCTTCTGCCACTGTTACTGCTAATGTTTTCCGACTACTGCTGTTACCAATAACAACATACACTGAATGGTTTGTTCTCACCGCATTTAACATTCCAAAGCGACTGGGACGTTGTTGTTGTTGCTGCTGACGCTTCGTCGTCGTCTTCGGCTTCGTCGATTGCTGTTGCGTTTTGTCAGCTGCTGCACCAACTGACGCTTAAATTTGTGAACTTGAATATGCTCAGCTTTGATCACTCGATTCAGATTACTTTACTGTTACTTATAAATGGCACTCGTCGTACATACAACGGCACACTGACAAGCAGGATATACACTCTCACATACACAAAGTCACCCACACGACGATGAAGATGATGCGCAAAGTGAAGCCGCAACGTGCGGAGAGGTTAGTTAGTATTTTTCCGCGCCGTATCGTCCCTAAATATATTTCACATATATATGTGTATATATGTAAATATATATGTATGCACGTACGCACACGCTGTGTATTGGTGTACTTTACTTCGTCGTGCCTACCCGAGAGCAGGAGTACCGAAGGTTTTTTTTTATATGACTTTCCCCCCTTGCAAAGCAGCGCAAAGCGGCGACTACAGAATATTTAACTGATGCACTGGTGTCCACAGCTAACCGTCCAATAATAATTTTCTCCGTCCAATGTCGCTTTACTGAGCTCGGACTTCTTTTGTGTTGATTTGCCTTGGTTTATATGTATTATGTTGGTTTTATTTGTAAGTAAATAATTGCTTGCTATTGCGCTGTTGCCACTGCTTCTTCTTCCTTCACTGCTTCCACAGAATGTGTGTGTGTGTGTGTGTGTGTGTGTGTGTATGTCTCTGTCTTTGTTTTCTCAGTTCATTGAAATTTCACCCGAACGCGAATTTGGGGTAAATTCGCTTCGCGATTTGCGCACCTTTTACGCCGCGCCGAAATCAACGCACTTTTATTCAAAATAGACAAATGCCTATTTATTCTATATACAATAATATAAACGATTTTTGAGCGCTCGAAAAACGCTTAAAATGTACACAAAATACGTTCCGCAAAAAAACTTTTGTGGCTCGTCACATACGAATACAAATACACAAAAGACGGAGATAGATGATGATTATCGGTTCAGCATTGTTATCGATAGTGGCGTTCATAGTAGCAACAGCAGAGTTGCACAGAAACTCTTAGGACTCCTATACACGACAAGCTGTTGATAAATGCGGCACTTAAATACAATATAGCTTGCTTATAATACACAAATAAAAAGTTTAGTTTAAATAATAATTGTAAACGAACGCTGCCTTAACTTGATTAACACAAACTTAATTTACTTAGCATATGAATTGATTGATCGTAAACATTGTCTGTACGTGCCTGAGCCGCAAACTTTATTCGCATTTGTAGCGTTGCCATTTTTATTCGCTTGAAATAAAATTACTCTAAAGTATGGGGGATCCTAATTCAGATGATGAGAGCGGTAAGTGTACAAGTATATACATATTTAGCTTTCTAGTTATACACAAAATTGCATTCAAAGGTTCTGGATCCGATTCCAGCCGAAGTGGAAGCCGTAGCCGCAGCGTCACACCGCAACGCAGTGCACCAGCGTTAGTTTTTACTTCTTAATTGTATTTAGTTTGTTATATATCATTAATGGCATATTAAACTTTTAGTTCGCCTCGCAGTCGCAAATCGGGCAGTGGCAGCGATCGTTCACGTTCTGGGTCCAGAACCTCGCACTCACGGTCTGTCTCAGGTTCACCACATAGTCCACGCTCCGGCTCCGCAGCCAGTCGGCGCTCACGTTCAGGTTCAGCGCATAGTCCACGTACTGTTTCTCCACATAGCCATCACTCCGGCTCACCTCGTAGCAAGCGTTCTCGCTCACATTCACGCTCCCGCAGCGGCACTCCCCAAAGCAAACATAGTGGCACGCCCCATAGCAGGCCTAGTGATAACGAGGAATCCCGTTCCAACTCCCCTAATCTGCAAATTGACGACCAGCGTGCCAATTCAAAGAGCAAGAGTCGCAGTCACAGCGGCAGTCGTACATCCAGATCGAAATCCAGATCCCGTTCCCGTTCCCAATCCCACACCAAGTCGGGCACACCTCATTCGGCGCACACGTCGCGGAGCCGAAGTGGCTCCGCTTCTGGATCGGGTAGTGACATTGGAGTCCCCAAGAAGAAACCACGTCGCCAAAGCATTTCTGATAACGAAAAGCATAGTGGCGACAACGCATCGCTACCAAAAGCAAAGAAGACACGCCTGATTGACTCCGATAGCGATGAGGATGAGCCGGTAGGTCAATCCAAATTCTCCAATCTCCATCTGAACCATATTTAATTATAGTTTGTCACTTTACAGCCTAAAAAAGCGCCTGCAGCGTCGGATATCTTTGGTGATGCTGATGACATCAGTGACGACGAGGATACAGCAGCTGCTCCAAGCAAATCTCCGGCAGGCAGCTTGGCTCGGTCCCGCAGCCGCAGTATGAGCAAATCACGCTCACGCAGTGGGTCTGTAAGCAAATCACGTAGTCGTTCACGTTCGCGCTCTCGCGACGCCGGTCCGCGTCTAACTGTGCCCAAGGAAGATGAGCCGGAACCATTGCCGGAGACACGTATTGAAGTGGAGATACCGCGCATATCAGCTGATCTGGGCAAGGAACAGCATTTCATTAAGCTGCCCAATTTTTTGTCTGTGGTCACACATCCTTTCGATCCGGAGACGTACGAGGACGAAATCGATGAAGAGGAGACCATGGACGAGGAGGGCCGGCAGCGTATCAAGCTTAAGGTGAGCAACACCATTCGATGGCGCGAGTTTATGAACAACAAGGGCGAAATGGTGCGTGAATCAAATGCGCGTTTTGTGCGCTGGTCCGATGGCAGCATGAGCCTGCATCTGGGTAATGAGATTTTCGATGCTTATCGTCAGCCTCTGGTGGGCGACCACAATCATTTGTTCATACGCCAGGGCACAGGTCTGCAGGGTCAGTCAGTGTTCCGAACCAAGCTGACCTTCCGGCCGCACTCAACGGAGTCGTTTACTCACAAGAAGATCACCATGTCGCTGGCGGATCGTTCGACCAAGACGAGCGGTATTAAGATACTCACTCAAGTGGGCAAAGATCCCACCACAGATCGCTACTCGCAACTGAAGGAGGAGGAGGCTAAACTGCGCTTAGCCATGCGCACCCAACACAAGGCGCAGCCTAAAAAGAAAAAAGCCGGGGCCGGCGAACCGCTCATCGGTGGCGGCGGCAATTCATCCTATCAGCACGACGATGGCAGCGACGATGAGAATGCAATCAGTCTTAGCGCCATCAAAAATCGTTACAAGAAGGGCGGCAGCGGCGGCGGCGGTGGTCAGGCGGAGCAAAAGGCCTCAACCATTTACTCCTCAGATGAGGACGAAGGCTCGGACTTCGAAGCCCGACGCAGTAAGAAGGTTAACAAGGCAAAGGCCAGCAAAGCTTTACGTGACTCTGACAGCGAATCGGACGTCGGCAGCGGCAAAAGCAATGATCGCACTGCAGGCACCAAGAGTCGCAGTCGCAGTCGCAGCGGTAGTGGCAGTGGCAGTGGCAGTGACAACGGAAGCCGTAAGTCACGCAGCGGCAGTGGCAGCGGCAGCGGTAGCGGTTCCGGCAGTGGCAGTGGCACTGGCAGCGATAATGAATAGCCTATGAACGAATGAATAAGAAATTTAACATGTTCCACAAACCCTAAACACTAAGTTAAATATCTGTTTCAATTATGTTCTTAAGGATAATAAAAACAAATTGTCTGAAAAATCATATCACTTATGAATTTTTATTATAACATATGACATGAAATCCCAATTTGTATTATTCTCTTCGAGCTGCATTGTTCTTATATCAGCTGTACTAACTAGCTACTTTAAACTCTTCCCTTTAGTTCCCTAAAATGAAATTCATATACCACCGTTATTTTCCTTCAGCCTAAACCATATTCTAGTAATTAAAACATTGCAAAGTTTGTTTTTGTTTCTAAATATATTTTCCATAAATTAATGCTTAAATATCCTTTATTTTGTTTATACAATTAGTCTATGCCGCGTTCAACAGGCGACGCTTTCAACCCAAAATACACAAAATTTATGTTTGTTACAGTTTTCTTTTTTGTTTTTTCTTAGTTATATTATAAATATCTACAACTGCAGTGGATTTTTAATGAATGCTTAAAGGGGGTCTCTCTCTATATAGGTACGCGTTCTATACTATATTCTGCATTGGTTGAATTGGTTTTATAAATATCATTGTATATAAATATAACTCTAAAAAAGTAGTTACAATATCTTTCATTCCGATTTGTAAACAAATATTCGAGTTTTATAAATATCATAAATTATACATTTTGATTTTTTGTTTTTGGAAAAATTGATTGTGCGACATTTTAATATTATTGTTAGTATTATTATTTTTTTTTTTTTAACTTTTGAACATTATATAAATGCTAAATCAGCTTTGTAAAATTGCTTTATGCTTAGTCAACGAGCACAACAGTTGATATATACTACATGATAGCTATTCATTATACATATACATACATATACATATACATATATACATGTATATACCGACTCGACCAGTGTGGCATTACGCAATTCGAAATAAGGCAGTTGTGTTCTCTAGGTTTTACAATGGAAAATGATTTTACATTTATTCATAATTTGTTTGCATGTCACATGCTCTATAGGAAAAAAAAAACTGCACAATGATCTTAACTGATCTCGTTTTGGCATTAAGTACAATATGTATTACCGAGTTAAAAACCAACCTTGGACTGACTCTGAACTATTTTTAGACTATAAATTTGTAACTTTTGTGATTTTTCATCTATTTAATACTCACAAAGGGCTTACAAAATTCTTATGTCTAGACACAGTTCTTGGTTTAGAGTGCCGACTTATAGCTAATATGCATGATCTTTATATAAATAGTAGCTGGTACATATGGAGTCCATTGTCAGTTCTCATATTCCACATGGTTCTTATGCGTCTTCTTCTACCTTTTTTATTGTTGTTGTTTGTAGTGGTGTGTGGAACCTATTTCTGTTGTCAGCAACCACACAGCTGGTTCCTCCATCTTCTCCTCGATTAGTCACCATCGCTGCCTGATAACACGGTCGCTCGTTTAACAAGGAATTATTTAAATACAAGATTGCAGTGTTTCTTTTATTATAATTATGTTTTTTTCTTCTTTTTCCTCTCCGCCTCCTTCACATTTGTTGTTGTTTCGAAGAAAATTGCACAAAATGCTTTTAATAGCCATTGGTTGTGGGGGTTTTCCATCAGCATGCCTGCAAAGCGAGAGAATAAAGAATTTATAATATATGCACACACAGTGAAGGCACGATTTAACGAACATATTTGGCAAATAAACCACCCTAGCTGAGTAGTAGATAATACTTAAAATTAGTCCAATACAAAGGCAAGTTCTCGCTGTTCATTATCGAGAGCTTTTACTTTACGCTTAGTCATTGTTGTTGTTGTTTTTCGTAGTTTAAGTGATGTACTAGAGCGTGGCCACAACCAGAACTGGGGCTGGGCACTTGATATTGTTTAATACTTGATATAAAATAGAACTGCGACATGAACGAGCCTGGTCTGTCAGTGCAGCAGGCGGAGATCTTATCAGCAAATGGCTGCATGGCATGAACGTATGTAGACAAATGCGACTAATACCACGAAACTTAATTGAACATTTTTTTCACTAAACTTGGGTGTGGATCTTAAACACACACACACACTAAGCAGCAACACCTGATGTTTGTCTCTGTGAGGGAGAGCATTGAACTCTTAAGTTTTGTGTGTCTGTCTTTTTTCGACATGGCAATCCAATTGTTTATCAAGTTTAACAACTCAACTCGCTGCTTATCGGGCAAAAAACAAAGTACAAAAGTTAGGAACATGTTAAATTTTAATTTTAATTTGTAGTTAATATAGGCATTCAAAGGCGGTTGGGCTAATAAGCTTTATAAGCAATATATTTTAAAGCAGAAGTAGCAAGCGGTTACAATCGGTTATATGCAAATTTATAACCGTTTCAAGCCCGGTTATACCATTTTCTAATTTAACAACAACAATTTATTTAACATTGTTCATATGATTAGTAAATTTCAACTCAACTATTTCAAATAAACAAAACTTATTAATAAATATTGAACATTAATTATTCTAAACCGTCACATTTTTTTTAACTGATCTAAATTAAAGAATTGAATACTCTGTTGTCATTTGGCTACACCTTGAACTGGCAACAACAACATCGACAAACCACCTTAACCACTGTAACCACCAGCCAATGGTTGTCACCTTACGTCGGTGCTAAATGTTAACGTTTCGAATTGCAATCATCGTGATTCGCACATTAAATACACACAACAATAACAGAGACCCAAATGGATGACTCAATCGACCCAAGCAGATCTCTCCCTGTGTGCGTGTGTGTGAACCACCATGCCGGCTCTTTCCCTATGGTTCACTCTGACAAAGACTTACGTGCAGCGAATGTATCGAATTTGTCTCGTAGCCGCCCTTGCTCTGCATTTGAGTTGAGATCGCGTTTAGCCGATTGGCGGACAGCTCCACATCGGCGGATCCGATGTGTCCAGTGTGCACAAAATTCGTTGGATTCCCGATCATGGAGCGATCGATGCGCAGGCGTTGATGCGGACGTCGGGACGGAGAACGCTGCTGCTGGAAACAGCATGAGAACCATTGTAGCCAAATTTCGCCAGTAGATGCCATCTTTTGTGCTGCCTTGCTGGACGGCCGTTGTTCAGTCTTATAAAGGTTGTTGTTGCTGTTACCGTTGAGTTTGACACTTCCGCTTCCGGCCAGGTTGAAGTCTTTGCGTTGGCGTGGAACACGCGCTAGCCTGGAAAAATAAAAAGACGAAAAATAAAATTAGTAATACAGTGAACACTGCCTTGAAGATCTGGCAAGATATAGGCTAGATTGGCATTTATTCAAAGTAAATGTTAGTAAGTTAATAGAGCATTCACTTTACTTTAAATATTCCACTCGATCTGCTCCAATTGTTGCCATCTTTTCACCTGGCCACGCACAATCTACACACACATACACAACACCTTCCAAACACGACGAAACTGTTGAAATGCAGAACACAATTCCGAATGAGACTGACTCTGCCTCCGAGGTTTGAAATAAAAGCTACAATTAATTGGCACTTTTGTGTAATTAAAATCGAAAGAAAGACATAAAGCGTAGACAAAAGAAAAGATTGTGAGCAGCATGGCAAAAAAAAAAGAAGTGAAAAAACAACAACAACATAATAACAAAATAAAAGAAAAGCAAAAACAAAAACAAAGAGCAGAAAAGACCTACTCCGGCACTGGCACTTGGCAGTGGGCAAGCTGCATTTGCCTTTATCACTCACTTATGAATATCATTTTGCGGTTTTGTATGGCTGTTCTTTCACAATTCAGCTGAATCAATAAATATATAAATATGAACAGAGCTGTGTGATTCACTTCCAAGGACAGACTTGCACTTCACAATTTATGCAAAGTGAAATATATATTGAATAGACTATTTATTGTAGCATTAGCAAATTTTTAAAAATTACATGTTTAGGCGCTCTACAATATTGATTGCTGGTTTACTGTAAGAATGCTATAAGACAAAATGGTTTATAACAGTTTGATTAAATGAAAAACTGTCTGTCGAACACTGTCTTTTGGCTGCACGCAATTTCCTGCCCTACAAACTTCTTGTGCTTTCTTTAAAAACAAAATAGAAGAAAAAAAAAAAAACAACGTGTGTCATGCAGTCTTAGTTGTTCAAGCTTTTTTTTTTTCCTCTTATTTTCAGCCGGTGTTTTATGTTGCGTTTGCTTCTGCCATTTTCTTGGGCAATTAAAGCTGCTCGAGCGTCTTTAATGCGCAGTGAAAACGAAATGAAAGTGGTAGACGGAGACGGTTGACGAGCTGGAGTTGGAGTTGGAGTTGGAGCTGGAGCTACTATTGGAGTTGAATTTGTTTTAATAGTGTGTGGGCCATTGCACACACACACATAGAAGTAAATACAACCGCTATCTTTAAAATCGTAGCGCGTGTCACAACAACAGCACGTAACAATAGTAGCAGAAAAGTTGAAGAGAGAAGTGTAAGAAAGGGGGAGGAAGAGAGACATCTACAGGAACTGAAGCCGCTAAAGCGTTTCAATTTTTGTGTGTCAAAAGGTTATTATAGTAAGAGATGCTAAAGATATAAAGATTAACGCACACACACAAAGCTTTGCACAACTGTATGTGCATTGGTTCATGCTCAGCCGCTTTTGTTTTCCACGTCAGCCGGCGTAATTAATGTGCTGGAAATCGAGTTGATACTTTTATCGAGCTGAAAACGAAAGCTCAGACACCGCTAATTATCAATAAAGCGCACGCACTTATGCACTAAACGTGTGCGAAAGAGCAGGCAATAGACAAGAGAGCTGTTAGGAGATAAATGCATGCAAATTACTTTGCAATAATATCATAAACAAACGGCTGTAGTATACTGGCAAATGTTTATACATTTGTATTTCGTATTTTTTATTTTTGTATGTTAATCTTGTACACGCTGACATCATCAGATCAGCAAAAACGAGGCGAGGTTATTCGAATTCGAAAAACGAGCTAAAATATATAAAAAGAAAAGTATATGTATATTTGACAGTAATTACGTTAAAATACATACATCCCAAAATCCGATTAAATGTGTGTAAATACCCATTTATAAATATATTTTTATTTGTATGTTAAAATATATGTAATTAAATATATGTATGTATAAACACATACATTTTTGGATGTATGTATATCATAAGAGGAATTAGTTGAGGCAACGGTTAAGCGTTAGAAACTGTGTTTTGCAGCCATTTGTAGAACTTAAAGAATTCGACAGCAAAAAGTCAACAAACTTTGCTGGTCTGTTCAAAATACTATTCAACTTCAAACAACTGTGTGGAAAGGGATGATATATTAAATATATATGTACATACATATTTCCAACAGCATCACTTTAACTGCACAGTGGGGCAACAACGACCAAAAATTAACCCGCATAAGCTGCTCTTTTACGCTTTAGTGGAGGAGGCTGTCTGATTGTTTTTCCTCATTTTATTTTTTGGCTAGACCTAATCGCATTTGGCAATTTGAATGTGGCCCACATAACGCCCGAAGACAATTCACACGCGTCAAAGACATAAACAGCATTAATAAAGACATTTATTTTGCACAACGGAAATGAAAAATGGTTGACAGTGACTGCAATCCCAAATTATGTGTACACGATACCAAAATATTACATCATTTGGTGTGCTTTGGCGTTGGGCAAACCAACAAGAAGTGAAAAGAAAGGAAGGGCATTAAGTATGCACGAGACAACCAGTTTTGCATGCATATGAAAACGCGCTGCTTGGCCCAAGGTTCAAGAAACCGATTAACGATGACAACAATCAACGCTTAATTCGATAGCTCAAATCAATATTGCTATTGTTTCTTATTTAAAGGCATCAAAGATAAAAGAAGGGTATGCAGTTTGGTTTTACAATTTCATTTATATATAAATACAAACAAACATATATGTATGAACATTACAGCTTTATGATATAGTATTTGCGTCTGGTTTCACAATTATCACTAGAGAACATTCGCTGCATTCAACAATCATTTCACTTGCCCTCAGCTGCTGCTGCTCTCTTTGTGACTCATCGTCCAGCAGCACGTATTGTCCGCCGCAGCGACAATCGTACGCATAGGCCGAGCTCCATTTTGTTGTTGTTGTTGTTGCCGACTCTTTGTCTGTGGTTTCATTCTTATTTTCCCCCTCTTCGTCGTCGTCGTCGTCTATTTCAACTCGAGTGCTGTGCATGTCGTTGAGCGTTATGCTGGCATAGATATTGTTGTGTTTCTCAAACTTCGACTGCAATAATTCGGCATCATAGTGTTTACGCTTTATGGGATCTTTAAGCGTATTCCAAGCTTCGTTTATCGCATTGAAATTGCTGTCGCTCTCTCGATTTGGGTCGCTCTCGTTCGTGGTTACAGTTACACTCTGTTGTTGTTGTTGTAATTTATCGGGATGACATTGTAGTATTAATTGCTTATAATTGCGCTTAAGCTCTTCAAATGTTGCCGTTGCTTTCGCATTAAGCAGTTCATAGAAGTTCAAGTTGGACATCTGCAAGATGAAATGGAATAGAATCCATTTATATACATATATAAATATATTTAATACTTACATTTACAATTAAATAATTTTATTTGTTGTTTCACATGTTTCTAGCGCGCTAATCAGCAGCGCGTGAAATCGTAGCGTTTACCATAACTGGCAACGGTACTGAGCTGATCAGCTGTTTGTTCTCTTTTATCGCAGACACTCTGATTGGAATTTTAAAAGTCCTATAAAAAGCACTGCGTTCACACATATGCTTGTATGCGAAAGTTAGGAGTCATCATTTTCCTTTGTGACCGAGGGGTGACTCGAATAAAAAGGAGCGTTGTTGCTAGGCGCTAATAAAAAGAACACGCATTTAATTTCACTATATCGAAGGCATACAAAAATTATTCCATTTTCCATTTTTGTTTTTGTTTTATTTCTTCCATCCTTTTTCCCTCGCATGTTAGCTGAACATAATTCAGCAAATCTCATTAATGCTGTTATGAAGCCAGCGTTCGTCTATTAAGTTGCCACTGGCAACACAAACACAACACAAACACGCATTAACACTGACACACACACACGCCGAATTTTGTCGCGAAAAAGTAGAACATTCAAATTGTCAAAAAGCAAGAGTCAAGCGGCAATTGCACTTGGTGAGGAAACAAGGTTAAGAAACTGGTTCGACAACAACAAACCGACAAAACAACAAAAATACATATGAAGAGAACGCTGAAAAGAAAAACAAGTAAATTGTCCGACGCATGCATTGACCCAATTTAAAAATTAGCAAAAGGAAAAAGTAAACTACAAGACGGATGAAAACTTGCGCCTCCGAAAATAGGGGGAAAGGCATAACGTCAAAAGATAGTCAAGAGGGCCAGCCAAAGGGAGAGGGGTGTATAAAAGAGAGAGAAGGTTCAAAGCTATATGAACAATATCTTATTTTTATTATTTTTGTAGCTTTAAATTGCATTTAATTAAACAGCATTATTATATCATGCAACATTGTCGGCATATTAGAAAAATCCCAACACAAATAAAATTTGTATGCACAACCTGCCCACGCCCTCCCCGCTCTCCTATAAGACTTACCGTATAAGGTGTTGACTTTTCCTGTCGACAATAAAAGCGTCGACGTTCTGTCACTGTTTATGCCGACGTCGCTGCTTTACTGCTGATCCCGTTGGTTTATTGCTTATTTGTTGTTTTGGGTTTGGAGCAAATTAAGCAAGCAGAATCAGAGCACACATCTACGCACACACTACTCTTTACTTAGATCTTTGTGTGCTTAACACACTTTTGTTGCACAAGCACACACACTCGTTACATTTGCATTACCATTGCCTAGCAGCACGTTTTAATAAATATTTATTTTTATTTTCGTCTCATTTAGTTTTATTGTAAACAAATTAGAACCGCCAGAGCCACACGAACCACTTCGGCCGCCGTCAAAAATACACCTAAGAATAAATCTTCAAGCGATGTGGCCATACACATAAAATACAAAAATACTTCCAAATACACCACCTATATCTATATCGATAATATACGACTGCTAACAATAGCAATAGCATTCCTGTGGCAAGTAACATTTGTGTGTATGCAGTTGCCCCAAAGCAACCCTGCTTTATGATGCTTGAGTTGTCAAATCTGTTTCCGCTTTCTTTCCGTGCGGTTCTTAAACATGACTGGTTTAACGAATAGGGTAAGTGTCATAATTTTGGCAAATAAAACTATGTTTGCGAGATGGGGCAATGTTACAAATGTGTGCAAAATATCAATTAAAGTGTGTGCTGTAGATAAATGTGCTTTATTGTGAACTAAACCGATGATATAGAATTGTTTTTAGTTCACAAAAGTTGTGTTCGTGTACACGTGCCCAATAGCAGCCCCAAAAATGGCAGGCGCGGAAGTGCAAGTAAAAATGTATTGATTGTGTAAAACGAGTAGTCAAAATTTGATGACTGGATATGGTAAATCCAATTCTTATGGATTTTTTGATTATGTACACATTTGTTTATTTGTTTATGTCCTGTCGCTCAACATAACCTAGTTCTTTATTGTAAATGTTAAAAGCTAATTTTTGTTATTGTTAAATTTTTAGACCGTTGTTATTGATGGACGCGGCCATTTGCTTGGCCGCCTGGCCTCCGTGGTAGCCAAGTACCTGTTGCAGGGCGGCAAGGTGGCTGTTGTGCGTTGCGAGGAGCTGAACCTTTCTGGTCACTTCTACAGAAACAAAATTAAGTTTTTGGCCTATTTGCGCAAACGTTGCAACGTTAACCCAGCTCGTGGTCCCTTCCATTTCCGTGCTCCATCCAGAATTTTCTACAAGGCTGTACGAGGTACGTGAATATCATACGGCTCCATTGTCAACCTCACAGATTGATTTTGACCATGATGTGCAAAAGTATTACCTACATTATTTGAACGTAGAGAAAAAACATGTAAACAAAACCGAACTGAGTGCGCAAACAAGTCGAATATTCAATTGAACTATGTTAGCTATACTAATTATTGTTATTTCATTGCAGGTACGTTTGTGTAGCATATCTAATCAGGCTTAACTCTTACCATGATGATTAAATATCTTACCTACATTATTTGAACGAGAAATCGTGTAACAAACAAACAACTGATCCTTCCAATCACTTTATCTCTATGTATAATATCCCTTATGTATATTTCACTAATATATATTCTTTTGGTATTCCAGGCATGATCCCACACAAGACCAAGCGTGGCCAGGCTGCTCTCGCTCGTCTGCGTGTCTTCGATGGTATTCCATCGCCCTACGACAAGCGTCGCCGTGTTGTTGTCCCCATCGCTATGCGCGTGCTGACCCTGCGTTCTGACCGTAAATACTGCCAGGTTGGACGCCTGTCGCACGAGGTGGGCTGGCATTACCAGGATGTGATCAAGAGTTTGGAGCGCAAGCGCAAGTCCAAGCTCCGCATCACCCTCAAGCACAACAGAGAGATGAAGAAGCTGACGACGAAGGCGCGCGAGAACATTGCCAAGGCTGCTGAACCCTTCAACAAGATTATCAAGTCATATGGCTACGAGTCTTAAGAAGCGCCCACACAACAACAATACGAGCAGCATATTCGTAGCGGTTTTTTTAAAGAGAATAAAAACAACATCTAAGTTTAAAAAAACAGTGAAATGTGTTTGAAATTACAATATTACTATTCCATATTACTAAAAAGAAAATTAGTGGGACTTGTTTAGTACATTCGTCTTGAAATGCCGAATAGAAAGCTTTGCAGAGCTGCTTGCAGAAAGCTTCGCAACAAAATCAGCTGTGATTATAAGAATCTATCGTTCTAAATAGCTATCGATATCATCTAGTATAGATCATTTTGTTCCGTTGCTCAAGATGTCGACTTTCAAGGACAAAGTAATTATTGTGACCGGAGCTAGCTCTGGTATTGGAGCAGCAGCTGCTGTGCATCTCGCTAGCTTGGGTGGCCTGCTCATAATTGTTGGTCGTAATGTGGAGAAGCTGAAGGAGACAGCGGATAATATTCTTGCTGTCGGTGGCGCTGCTGCGCTGCAGCTGCAGGCGGACATGGACAAAGAGGCGGATGTGGAGCAAATTGTTAAGTCTACGCTGGCCAAGCACGGACGCATCGATGTGGTGGTTAACAATGCGGGCATATTGGAAAGGGGCTCCATTGAGAACACTTCCATGGGCCAATATGATCGTGTGATGAACACCAATATGCGAGCTGTCTACAAGCTAACCATGTTAACTACTCCAGAGCTGGTCAAGACCAAAGGCAACATTGTCAATGTGTCCAGTGTGAATGGCATACGCTCGTTTCCAGGCGTATTGGCCTATAATGTGTCTAAGGCAGCCCTGGATCAATTCACCCGCTGTGTGGCTCTGGAGCTGGCTGCCAAAGGCGTCCGCGTCAATTCCGTCAATCCCGGCGTGATTATCACGGAAATACACAAGCGTGGTGGAATGGACGAGGCAACCTATCAGCAATTCCTGGAGCACTCGAGAAGCACACATGCCTTGGGTCGGCCCGGCGATGTGAAAGAGGTGGCTGCAGCGATTGCTTTTCTGGCCAGCGACGCGGCCAGTTTTACTACGGGAGTTAGCCTGGCTGTGGATGGTGGTCGTCACGCCATGTGCCCACGCTAAATTTAGATTTTTAACATAGTATATCTTTTGGCATTTATTAAAACTAAAAACAATACTCGTAATAAACAAATCAATTAGCGGCTTTAATTACGATTAAAATTTCGCACCAATGCGGGCAGAAAAATAAAAATAGTGGTTTATTGATTTAACTTTTATCGACTCGAACTCGATTCGAATTTCACAACTTTAAACCGGAATTTATCTAATTATGTAGTATCTATATTTGAATTCTTGTTACTCTTTGCTGCGATCGGCAACACTGACTCCGCTTGTCGATATGTGTTGTTATCGGCTTGCTGATACAGTCAATGTCAAATGGCCAAATCATTAGTAGTTGAGCCGCTATTAGAGCCAGTCGCACCACTGATAGCACCATAATCATGCCAAACTTCAAAGATAAGGTAATAATCGTGACAGGTGCCAGTTCTGGCATAGGTGCGGCCACTGCCGTACACCTGGCTAGCCTGGGCGGGCAGCTGGTAATTGTGGGCCGCAATGTGGAGAAGCTGAAGGAAACGGCGGATAATATTTTATCTGCGGGTGGTGCGCCGGCGCTGCAGGTGCAGGCGGATATGGACAAAGAGTCTGATGTAGAGCGGATTCTGGCATCCACGTTGCAGCAATACGGCAAACTTGATGTGCTGGTCAACAATGCGGGCATTATCGAAATGGCCAGCATCGAGAACACGTCTCTGGAGCAGTACGATCGTGTGATGAACACCAATGTGCGTGCGGTGTACCAGTTGACCATGCTGGCTACACCGGAGCTAATCAAGACGAAGGGCAGCATTGTGAATGTGTCCAGCGTGTGTGGCCTGCGCTCCTTTCCCGGCGTGCTCGCCTACAATGTGTCCAAGTCGGCCGTGGATCAGTTCACCCGCTGCGTCGCCCTGGAGCTGGCTCCCAAGGGCGTGCGCGTGAACTCTGTCAATCCTGGCGTCATCGTCACGGACCTGCAAAAGCGCGGCGGTCTCGATGATGCCAGCTATGAAAAGTTCCTGGAGCGCAGCAGGGAAACGCATGCACTGGGTCGCCCAGGCAACGTGGAAGAGGTAGCTGCTGCAATCGCATTCCTTGCTAGCGACGATGCCAGTTTCACAACGGGCGTTAATCTGGCAGTCGATGGAGGTCGTCATGCCATGTGCCCACGCTAAGAAAGAAATGTAGATCATGAAGATTGAGAATAAAATATACGGCATTTATTATTGCATAGCCGAATGCATCTAATTGGATTAAGTTTCATTCTAAGTCAAATCTAGTTGGACAGAACTATTTTGCACGCTGACTTCCAATTTGGGTTTTACAAATTCTAATTAGGTGACCTGGAAGCTTTCTGGCGAGGAGACTTCCACCCACATCAATTTAGTTCTGTAGTTGGAATTATGATGTTACAAATTAGAGTTAGGTAAAAACTGGTTGGACTTGAAGCTTTTCCACTGGGCCTCTTGCCTTGAGCCTCACAGACAAGGATATTTTCACGTTTCTCGAAAACATCTTTATTTAGCAGGCACACAATAAATGCATAAAATCTGAGTTTTAGTCCGGAACTTTGATTCTGGTTAGCGCGGACACATGGCATGGCGACCGCCGTCCACAGCCAGGCTGAGGCCAGTGGTGAAGCTAGCCAAGTCACTGGCTAGAAAAGCAATTGCATTGGCTACCTCCTCCACCGTGCCGGGGCGACCTAAGGCATGTGTGGTTTTCGAGTGCTCCAGGAACTTCTGGTATGTCGCCTCGTCCATGCCACCGCGTTTGTGAAGATTTGTGACCGTCACGCCGGGATTGACACAATTGGCGCGCACGCCTTTGGCAGCCAGCTCCAGGGCTACGCAGCGTGTCAACTGATCAACGCCCATTTTGGAGATGTTGTAGGCGAGCACTCCGGGAAAGGAGCGAATCCCGTTCACACTGGATACATTGACAATATTGCCCTTGGTCTTAATAAGCTCTGGCGTGGCCAGCATTGTCAGTTGATAGATGGCGCGCAGATTGGTGTTCATCACGCGATCGTACTGCTCCAAACTGGTGTTTTCAATGGTGCCCGACTCCAGAATGCCCGCATTGTTGATTAGCACATCAAGTTTACCATATTTCTGGAGTGTCTGTTGCCACACACGCTCAGTATCAGCCTCCTTGCTAATGTCACCGACAACGAGCGTTGGCGCGGCAGCACCAGCTGCACTGCACTGCTCTGCCACTTGCTTCAAATTCCCTGCATTACGACCATTGAGAGCTAAGCAAGCGCCATATTTGGCAAATTTGACGGCTGCGGCAGCGCCTATGCCGGAACTGGCTCCTGTGATGAGTACAACTTTGCCGGCGAAATTCATGATCTGAAGCGAGAGCTGTTGATTAGATTATGTAAGCACTTGATTGGCTTCAATTGCGCATCTGCCGCAGCTTTTATTCTCTATTTATTTGTTTTGTTTTCGCTTGATAAGAGCAAGAGAGCAGGGAAATTCAAGATCGCAGATCAGCTGTTAGCAGCGTTGCCACAGTGTATTATAATGAACAGCAATGAGCAACAGGCTGCCGGATCAAATGATTACCAGATGTGTGAAGCAACGTTGCCACCATGACTTTGCTCAGAATTGAAATGAAAGTTCTGTTGCAAGTTAGTCGTACATATTTAGTATTTATTGAATTATGCAACTTGTTCATCACCTTTACATGCACATGCCGCTGCACATATTGTTTATGTGCCAGCATGTCGTTAATACTACTTATTATGTGTATTTTTTACAGCGCATTGATATATATCTTTATTCCTCTTATTTTTTTTATTCTCAAACAAGAAAATGAATTTGCGTTTCTTTTTTCTCTGAAGGGATTTTTTTCAATTTGTTTTAAAGCGCGTGTTTTAATGGTTGCTACATTTTTAGAAAAATATATAGTTTATGTATACCATTATATATGTTGGTATAGTAGCATAATATTCGATTACATGGACTGGGTACAAATGTTTGTATACAATTCTTTTGCTTATTTGTGTGTTTTAACAACTTTTGTAATGTTTTTTGTTGTCTCTCAACTTCTTACATCTTAATAAATGGAAGTAAAATTCATTTATAGTTCTCAGAGGCGGTATGGTCTCTAAAAAGCGTGCGTTCAAAACTGATGTGTGGATCGCGTGTTTATGGATAGAATTGGGCATGCATATTAAGTACACGCGGTCTCTAAAAAATTGACTATTGCTTTTCTAAGGTAAACACTCTCAGTGCAAGGCAAATCAAAATTCATATAAAGCTGTAATTGAAACAAAAAATTAGCGTTTTTTCTTTAATGCATAAATAGTTTTTTTGTTTTTGTTTTTTGTAATGATTTGTTATGGTTTTTTCTCTGCTTTGTGTTTGTTTTAGTAATATTATGTAATACAGAATATTAAGCTTAGTACAATTATTACAATTTTTTTTAATATAAATTAAACTAACTTTAAACTTAAACATTTAATAAAGGCACGCCTCGAGCGTACGCTGTTTTCTTCTCTATTTTAGTTGTTGCCAAGTTTCTTTCTTATTTCCATCGTATAATAAAACACAACAAACAATTCAAAGTGTATATGTGTGTGTGTTTGTGTATGGGGAAGAAAAGTATCAGCTGATATTTAGCATGAAAATTAACTCGAATTTTCAGCAAATAACATATTAATATCATGAAACTTGAACAAAAGGCAGATTCGAAAGAAATTAGTAACATTTTGAGGAGAGGGGAGCGGACACCCAGTAGTAAGGCGAGTGTGTGGATTTCAACTTGTATGTGGAACTCATTTGCAGCTCGGCGCACTGCTACTGCTGATGTTGCTGGATTTGTGTGTGTAAACTAAAAATCTAGAAGTAGTACAATATACATATATATGGATAGTTAGACATAGTGTTTGACATAGCGGATCCTCCAGTTCAAAATAGATGACAGCTTAAGGATTGAGATTTAATATGAGGTTCTCAATCAATTCACGAGAGCACACAACAAAAATTACAAAATGTATTGAGATAGTACGCGAATGGGTGAATAAACATGCGACAAACATGCGCTCCACATGCCATAGTATGTGTGTAAGTATGAGTGGGTGTGTGTGTGTAAGATAGAGTGTGTATGTGTGCGCATTTACAGCGTAAAATATATGTAGAAACTACATTCAGGCCGCAAAATAATCCACTCGGGTGAAGTTTAACTACTACCACCTTGTCCCTTATCATAGATAAGCTCCTCGCATATCTTTAATAGATCCGCATTCTCCCTCGATTTTTGCTGTAGCTGCTCTGCCGTCGAGATGCGCGACACTTCCTCCTTTTTGAGTAAGGCTTTCAATTTTTTCATTTCATCTGCGTGCTCTTTTGTAAGGAGGGCCAACTTTTTGTTGGCACTTCATGGAAAGAGATAGAGGATTAGGTGTTTATTTTTCAAATTGTTTAATTATGGATTTACGCACATCTCCATTTGCTGCATGGCATGGCTTTTCATTTGCTCATATCGCTGTTCCTGCTGTCGCAATTTTATCCAGTGATTTTTTCTTCTCCTCCAGCAGATTCTCCTCGATCTGCTTAAGGTGTGCGGTCATCTCCTTGCTCTTTTCGTATTTACTAGAATTATCAATTCATAGCAATAATAATATATACAGATATATAAGTAATTCTCGTTGTTCTTGTTGCTTACACATGGAGATCAGAGAATGTCGTTTCGAGCGACGTTAGGTGATGATAATTGGAATCACGATCTGCTTGCACTTCCTGTAGTTGCCTTTCATGGTTTTGCACTAACTGCTCTTTATCATGTATAAGTTCTGCTATTGCTTTCTCGTAGGCCTCAATGACGCCGCTGTGGGTGTGGATGTGAAGATTGTAAGTTTTAATAGATATGTTTTACGTCAATTTAATTTAGATATAACTCACTTGAGTTTTGCATTTATTTTATCCTTTTCTGTAATCCGCTTGACCAGCGCCTCCTCGCGCTGTTCGGCCTCTTTGAGTTTTTTTTCAATGTCTTCGGAGCGGGTGCTAAAAGAACACATTTATATTATTACTACAACTTATTTTTACATATTTGGGATCTATTACTTACACTTCATTTTTGATTTTCTTCTCCAGTTCATCCATATTGTGGTACTTGTGTGTTTTTTCCTCCGAGTTCAGGCTGATAAATAAATCGAAAATAGAAAAAATCATTACACATGCATTCCACATAATTAAATTATTTGTTGACCTACCTTGAATTATCGAAGGTTTTGTTGCAATCGTTATCTATAACATCCACACTCATTTTAGCATGTTTCTGTGAATAAGAGATTATTATTAGTAATTGATGACAAACACTTAGTATACACAGCTCACTTTTGTTCTATCCACTGGCGGTTTAAAATCCTTTTGAGCTCCGGCGGCTCCTTTGGCACTTGATTCACTTGCAAATGAGTGGTTGCTGCCGCTCGTTTCGTGCTCCTCTAATGTGGGACTCAATGCACGCGCAATATTATTGTTGTTGCTCAGTATGTTGAGCAGTGCTTGCTCCTGTTGCGGCAATTGATTCACTGGCACCGGAGCACCCAAAAGTGGATCAAATTTCAAAAGCAACGAGCTCCGATCGACAGGCGCATTGTTGCTGCCTTTTGTGTACAGATAATCGAAATCAGATGAATTGAGTATAACTGTATGTGTGTAACGTGTATGTGGATTGTGTGTGTGGAAGTTATGATTGCATGCGCGTGCATTTTGTTGTTGTTCAATGTAAAAGAAAATATAAAAATACAAAAGTTAGTTCACAAATTGAAATAATATTTAAATAGAATATTATATTATATCTGATTTCAGGATCCCTCACATTATATGGTGGTTTTATTTATAAATACTCATGTATAACCCAGATATGTATAGATAAAGTAAAACGAAAAAAAAAAGAAAAGCGCACATGACAATGCTTGGCGTAGAAAGGCGGTAAGACATAGGCGATCTTTAAATGTGCTACGGTAAGAATTCGTATCGAAATGATTCGTAAAAACGACTCAACTTAACACAAATAATAATTGGAGATGTGATAAGGACTTTATTTATTTCATATATTTGAATACCCTGAACCTATTGTAAATGGGAAAATGGTTTACTTAATGGTTCTCCGTGCCAATGTACCTCAATATTTGTGCACAGCAAGCATCTTAAATCTGTTCTGCCTCTTGTTCTTTGTGCTTCACCTTTGCAAACAAAAGCGGAAGGCAAATGACGACAGCGAATACGACATTATTTAAATAAGTTGCAGAATGACTCAAAATGTGCCCTACCCTTTAGGATAGTCGCCCCATCGCTCCGTCGTAGCCCTAATGCGAGGTGTGTCACATTAAATCGGCCAACATGGGCCGCAACATAAACAAATGTTCAAATGTCAATTGGAAGCAGCTTTAAAAATAGTGGAATAGTTCGAAACCCGGGCAGGCCTAGATAAACACAGATACAGCAATAGCGCAGAGAATGCGGGTCACTCAACTTCTCGAAAGGGCGCAAAACAAAACAACTAGAATATAACCATAATTTCTGCCAAATACATATCGAGAACAAAACAAAAACCGAAGCCGCAATTACAGCCTGTGAGTCATATTCTGCAAGCGTAGCATGAAGGCCCTAGGGAAGTGGGTTGGATTTTATTCTTCTTGTTTTTGTACGGCGAACCAATTGACAAACTGATGCATTGACGAGACACAAAGCGAGAAGAGAGCAAACATGAGAGACAGAGAGAGAGCGCGTGTGTGTGTGTACTGAGTGAGCCAGCGCATGAGATATCTCTCGCGCGAAAACTCTTTACACTGCGCTGCGTTTTTAATAGCGTGTGTCCGTCCATTTCTTGACATATTTTGCATTTGCAAGATTTTTTACAGTTATTAAAATGCCCAACGTTAATCGTAACCACGCAGTGCCCACACACGCATATACCCACATACATACACTTGCACAGTTACACACACACACACACACAATAAAATTTTACGCTCTCGCTCTCAATGGAAAAAATACAACTTTTTACTTAAGTCTACGTCTTCAGCTTGTGGCTTTATTTATGCTTTTTTTTATTTATTTTTCTTTTTGTTTCTTTCGCATTTTGTCATTGACACTTTTGTGTAACTGCGCGAGTAATTGTTATTTTTGTTGAAGTGTGGCCAGCTGTTTAGCGTATTCTTAAATTTTCACAAATTTCACTGAGAAAACTTAGCGCAAACATATTCCAAATGCTGCCAATACAATAAATATTTGTTTTTAGCTTACAAATTTCCAATTACATGTATTATTTAGCAGTTATTTCACAAAAAAGAAAGAGGCGTAGACGTTGTTTTTTTTTTTGATTATGCGACGCGGGAAGAAGCTGTGGCGACAACGTCAATGTTGAAAACTAACTGAAATGGAATGCTAATAAGCTTACATTTCTCCGATGCCAATAAGAAAACCAGCGCACGCACGCACACACACTCTGCCACAAACTGAGTCAGAGAGAGAGACCACGGAGAGCTACTAGTCAAGTTGGATTCTGACTGGAGTGTGCGACAGTGACGCGTATGCAATGAGCAAATGCGATGCGCCAGCGTTAAGACAGAGAGAGAGAACCAGAGAGAGTGAGAGCAACGCCATATGATGAGAGTAAAATAATGTGAGTGTGTGTAAGTATGTGTAGTGTACACGTTGTAGGTTCTGTAGCTGCCTCGCTGACTGGCGTAGTAAAAGTGCATGGGCTAGTTCTATACAAGATTCTCATGCTATGTGTGTGTTTGTTTGTGGGAGAGTGAGAACGACAATGTAAGAGTGCAATACGCTATAAGGAATCTATAGCTTTGTAGAAATATGCGTAGGAATCTCTTTTCTTTGTAATATTTTTGAAATACTTGTTTAAATATTTTAAATGTCTATCATGTCTTATTTAATTATCCAGTTCGGTTTTAGCTGGGGCTTACTGTATTTGCCACCCCCTTTCCAACTTGAGTTACTTTTTGAATGATGTGAGCGGCGTCCTATCGATATGCAATTTTGTGCTGTTCTGTTCTACTGCATTTGTTTAGTCTGCGATAACGATAGCTGCACACAATTCGAAAATAAATTCATCCATGATAAATTAATTAAGTGTAAACCTCGAAATAGACATAACTCATTAAAAGAAATTATCTTGTATGTATGAGCAATTTTATTATTAGGCAACGCCTTTCGTTAATTGGCCAAAAATATAAATGCGCTCATCAGTGACAAACACTAACAGACTGTCAAATGGACAGACTGCAGAGAGTTCATCAATTGGCCAGCGTGACGTCACAGTGGAGACAATTGGCGTTTATTTTGTTGCGGCGATTACGGCATACTGATAAGGGTTCGAGTGCGCAGAGAGCGCGAGAGTCAATAAGAGAGTTGCCAGATTGGGAGCGTAAGTGAGGGCGCAAGACTAAAAACGTGCACACTATTGAGTTAGTCTGTGTGGGTGTGAGTGAGGACGACAGAAGGGGCAATGCGGCATTTTCGAATTAAAGCGGCTACATTAAAATGCAGGAAAAAACAACAACCATGCACACAGCTGTGGTGCAGTCAAAAAATTATGCGCTTAATTGACGACGAGCTGTTGTTGTTGTTTCCCTTCCTGTATGCATGCCGTTATGTTGTGGTACTGAAGTTCAGGTTCATTGCCTTGCATGTTGTGATTTATTTATATAGTTGGACGCTGCCTAGGCATGCGGGCAGCGGTACATGCAAATGAACCAACCTCGGTCCAAGGCATTTCAAGTTCAAATGTCAAACCTGCGGGGGCAACCCCATCTCCCACGTCTTGGCAGCTGATGAGATAAGGTCACGAACATAACAGTAGTAAAATACCCCGAGTACTGATTGCACAACTGTATGAGTACTTTATTTAGAGATGAGCACGTGAGGCCACACGAACAAGACTTGCCGGAATGTATTGGTAATATCCGTAATGAATATTAATTCGTGCACCATATCCATATCAGTGGATGTAGACACAAGCTCATTTCTAATGAGTATGTTAGTAGAATGTAATGTTAGTAACAAGATGCAATGCAAATATTAAGGAAAGGGGCATTGTGTGAGGAACGTTACTTACTGTTATTGTTGCTGGCGCCATCTTGGAACTCTGCATCTTTGAATTGTTCTTCTTCAGGAACGCTGACTGGGATGGACGATTTCCTACTACCCTTGGCGAAGCTGCTGATGCAATGTGGCTGCTTGAATAGCTCATCCGAAATAGGTGACATGGCACCAAAATGCTCTACATATACATCCTCCTTTTCGTCGCCAACGCTGAGCTGCTCCTTCACAGACAACATCTGCTCTTCGAGCACAATCGTTGTGTTCGCTGGCAAATCCTTGTGGATGGACGGCCGCTTGAGCTGGGCTGGTAGCGGCGGTGATGAACGATATTCTCGTTCCGACTGCTTTTGCCACTGGACATGCTGCAGTGGTGGCAATGGCTGTGACGGTGCCGACGGCAGTGAAACCACATGGGCTTCGGCCAGGTTTGTGGTACATTGCGTAGGCTGCTCTAAAGTCATATTCACGCGCAGCGACACATCCACATCCATAGGTTCTAATTCGTCAGCCATGATGTTCTCCTCGGTGGCCTCCATTGCGGGCGATGCGTTCTGCTCCAAGTTTAAGGGTTTTCGCATGCTCGATTGCTCAGTTTGTTGTGTGTCTTGCAATGAGTAGGTGCGTCGCTGCTCCGCTGGAACTGCATGTAGCGGCATGCCATAAGTGGCATTCAGTTGATTATCCTCTTCATTGAGCTGATATGCATCGGAATTGCTATGTCGATTAGGTTGCTCGACTACCTGATCTGGGACCACAGAGAATGTCCGTCGCTGCCGCTCCAAACTGTTATCGAGCGGTACACCAAATGTGCGACGTGAAGAATGTTCAGCACCTGCCTCAAACAACTCAGGGCTGGCACTATCAAAGGTACCATTAAGTGGTGATCCCCCACCCAAAGGAATAGTCGTATTTAGTTGCTGATTTTTCTCCGTCTTCTCTGGACTGGGCTTCGTTACAGTCATCTGTATGGGTACTGGTGATTTGGCTATGACACCGGCTAGGCACTTCTGCTCAGCGGTTGGCTCAATGATGACCCGCTCCAGGTACTGCATTTCCTCCCGCTCGGCCGGTGCACGGGGCGAGCGTGGAAAGTGTGTTGGCGACTCTTCGGGTGACTTAACTGGGAAAGTGGGTGAAGTAGGCGCTGAGCATGGTCCTTGTGATGAGTCGCTTATATTCAGCTCAAGAGTTGGGAATAACTTCGGCTTGGGTGCAATAGTGGCAATAGGTACGGCCATGGAAGATTGCAAATGGTCACCTTTTCTGGGCGAACTAGTCTTTAGAGCATTTTCGTTATTTCCTGTCTGCTCAGGTTCTTCTAGTGGCTGGGCATAACCCTGCAAAGTCATCAATTCCTCCAGCTCTTTAGCCGTCTTAATGCGATGCGTGGGTATAGGCGGCGATAAAGGGAACGACTCCACTGGTGGAATTTGCATTGTTGAAGATTTAGGAACTGGATCGGACTCCGGTATGGACTTCTCCTGCAGTTGGACCTCAGCTTCATGCATTGGAGAAGGAACTGGCGATGCAGCTGAAGGTGAAACTTCTTGTAGTGAAGGCAATTGTGGAGAGAGAGAAGCTGGAATTCGTTGTCCCATTAATTCAGTCAGCGGCTGATTATTCTGTGTAGATTTATCCTCATGCATTTCGGGCATGGATTGAGTGTCTGGAACTAATGCTGTCTGCACAGGCTGCTCAACACTTTGCGGAGTGGGTTGTATGGGTAACGGTGGGCAAATTGAAATGGGATCTGGTTGAGGCAAACATTGCTCCAGCTGCGCGGTTTGCTCTTGTTTCGTCTTCTGCAGATCTTCCACTTTAGTCTGCTCTTTATGTTCCTCTATCTTGTTGTGCTCTTGTTTCACCTGCAGCAGGTCCTCCACTCTATGCTGCTCTTGGCATTCCTCCAATTGGTGGTGCTCTTGTGGCTGTAGCTGTTGATTTGGCATTTGTTGCATTGCGCCTTCTAGGAGCTGCTTTTGTAGCAGCTCATGATCCTCAGGTGCTAGCACATCCTTTAACATTTCCATTGTTTCATTTATGTCATCCACATCCATGGGCTCGCAGCTATCATTATGACCGGTTCCCGCCTCGCTAAGCGTATTGTCCAATGTTGTGGCCGTCGCATTGGACAACTGCTGTTCCAGCACTTCATTTAAGGCGCTGGAGTAAGCTTCCAACTCTGACTGATCCGCCAAGAGCTTGACACTATTCAGTGAGAGGCACTCAGCATAGACATCCGAATCGGAATTGTAGTCGTGATCGCTCAATTTGACCGTCGTGGAGCTGAGCGTGGGATTACATGCATCCGTTTTTCGTTCGGCTGTCGAAAGAAAGAGTATATTTTATTATATATATATCTTGTTTACCCAACCCACTCACTTTCTATTTCGGCACTGAGTTGGGCCAGTTCAGGAATCTGCGTCTCATCGAACTCGGGCAGACCTGTTAACTTAAGCACAGGCTGCTCCCCATCCCTGTTTTGCGTTTCCGTCTGAGGAGTGGAACGCATTGCCGCGACCAGAGCCTTCTGTTGCTCCAAGCTATGCCTTGTCGTAGATGGCTTCATAGCCAGCGGGCTCAACTGTAACGCATAAAACAAAACATAAATAATTTAAGCTTTGAATTCAAAAATTAATATATTCAACATTTTGCGCATCGCGTGTGGAATAAATCTTTGAGTGACTTACAAAGAGAAAAAATTAGTCCAAACAATTGGCAACGAAAACGTAAACAAGCAGATAACTAATTAAAAATAAAACAATGAAGATCATCATGATCATAATCATTATGATATCGCCGGCGATATTCGAGAGCGACAGAAGCAACAGCTGCCCCGTAATGCCGTTGACATGTCCCACATTTGGTAGCTTAGCTGGTGACCAAAATAAGACATGATCCGGGCGAATCTAGGTAAATGCCAAAGGCTGAAACAAAACTATCATACAAAAATATTGCACGAGGGAACTGTCTAATTGTAACAAGATTTCCGCCCTCTAAAATACTCCTTTAATTTATTTCAAAATAAATCTATGTTAAGGTATATAAATATAAAATAATACTATAAGCAATCCAAAAATTGTTACTCACAGCTGACCAAGTTAGGGGCAGCGACACACCTACTTCCACATACGCACACACACCCTGATACACACACCCACACTAACACACATAAGGTACCCATCAAATCGTTCGGTCGGTCGGCCCGACCCGACAAGCAAATGTCATTAGTCTTAAAAGCAGCCAGAATAATGTTCTGGCGCTCGCTTCGGGGCAGTGTAGGGGTGGACGGAGATGTACAGCAACAGGGGTAAGTGGGTCGCTTGGCGCGGCATCTGCTCGTTGGCGCTATGCGAAAAAATTAATAGAAATTAAATCTGAGGCGTGTGACGATGTGTGCCTCCAATTGCAAGCGGCGCGATGTCCGCACTGTTGGAAGGCCTTGTGGGTCGTGAAATGCAAGCGCAATTGAATTAGAGCAATTGCAAGCGACAAGGTTAAAGTCAGCTCGGAGGTAGCAAAGAGCAAGAGGCAGCTGGTCAGGTGATTCGTAACTAGGGTGCGCCTGGGCATTGGCGTTAGACATGCTGACAAATTCGTGTTTTGCTTTGAGTGAATTATACAAATGGCAATTGCATTTTGTACAAGTGGAACGCATCCACATAATGCAATTTCAATTTACATTTAAAAGCATTACATAATAGATATTTTTGGATATTTAAGTGCAGATATTAATGTGATTTATATTTCTGATTTATACTATTTAAGATGGTTGTCTTCTCTTGATACAATCCACAAATATGTAAGTACATTTTCTAACAATGTAACACTAAATTACCAATGTAAACCGATAATACTTTAACTAATGTTATTCAACACAGTTCGCAGTCTGATTCTCACAGACATAGCACCTTTTTATACCCTGAACCCATTCCAGGCACAGACGATCAGCACTAGATGAACGTCGACATTTCGGAACTACAAAGCTAGAGAGCTGAAATTTCACATGAACACTCGTATGTTAGCTACGCACAAGTATATATAACTCATCCCATTTCCAAATTATCGATCAAAATCGAAAATTCGTTTACATCTTCTACATTGCTTCAACTGATAGATATTATAAATACGCAGATTTTGTACAGATTTCCACACAATTTGCACGCATTCAAATACTAGATACTTGCAATCACATAGATAGATTTTTTTATCCTTATCTACTCATTTAAAGGTCGTCCTCTATTGCCTGCGCAAATCTAAGTGCGTAAATGCATTCAGTCACGTCTCGACTAGAGCCTTTTTACAACCTAACAACAAATACAACGTTCCTTGAGAGTCTCGCTCCTGCCACATTTCACACACATACAATCCACACATACCTCTAAGCTCATTGCCTGCAAATGTTCCATTTCACGTGCTGTCACTTGATCCAGATTCAAATTAATTTCGTTGAGCAGCTGTTTGATGGTTTCTCTTGTATTGGTTGGCTTGGCACTTGTCTCCGCACATGGCGCTGCATCCACATGCTCGATCAACTCATTGTGCTGCTGCTCAAGATTATCCAACTCCTGTGCAGCCGAATCGAACAGATTTTCCAGATCTGTATCAATGGAGCAGCGATTCATAGCTAATGTAATTAGCGATGTAGGACTGGGGGAAGAGTGCCTAGAGCTGATCTCAGTTGTTGAGGCACTCGAGCTGGGATCGGTCTGTACCTCTAGCCTCTTTGCGTCGGCCTCGGTCACTGAATTTGACTCGGGCAGCGCAATGCTGTTGGGTCGTTTGATGAGATTTGATAGGAAATCCATTTGTATTAAAATATTTTCCTTACGCGTAAATTTTCTTTCCACGCACGATTTGCTTGGTAAGAACTACGGTTCACTGCGCGTGCCACAAACGGTAAACAATCAACGCTTCCTCTTTGTATATATATATATACAAATATATATATATATACATAAATGTATATATATATAAATATATTTGTATATATATGTGTAATATTTGAGTATTTAAAAGTTTCACTGTCGCCGCCTACTATTCAGAAAGAAAGAAGGGTTGAAAAATATTCGATTCTTCTGCGCTCATCATTAAATAATAGATCCGATTTGAATACGTCGTCCGCTCTCGTTTGTCTTGTCTTTCACGTTTCGTGTCGTTGTTTGAAATCAATTTAAAAATATTTTTTCGTTTCAATTCGCCTTGTGACGGCGGCGAGTGTGTGTGTTTATGTTTATATGTATGGGTGCGTATGAGAGAGTGAGATAGAGAGGGAGAGCGGCATCGGTTCTTATTCGAATGACATCCACAAAACGATCGCAACGTTTTCACTCTGTACAACCCTCAAAGGTATGTTCTCTCTCACTTATTGCTCTCTCACCATCAGTTAATCTTTAATAAACAAGGTTTGTTTTGCAGTCCCCCTAATTATTCGTATTATTATTTGTAGCTGATCCAATATTCATTAAATTATTGATTAAAGTTTGATCAAGTCCTGTAGTGAGATCACGTCGTTAAATCGAAGAGTATTTCATTTAATTGAAACTAATATATCTTTCAGCCATAATTAACAACTTTTATAATTTAATAACATCGGCTAATTATAAAACTTAATAAAATTAAATTTAAAATTTATTTTACCACGTTAAATATTAGCACGTATTCGAAACAAGGAAGATCCCTGATTGTTTAATGATATCATATTTTTACACAATTATTATCATTGATCATTAGTTTTGGCTTGTTTCGGTTGACACAAATCACTTATAATGTAGTTTAGTAACATTTGTGATCATCAACTTATGTTTACGCTCACTTTCCACTAACTGATCGCAATTAGAGCTCACTTTATAAGTTGATCACCTAATCTGCTTTGATCTTTCGATAATCATTAATCATTAACTCGCATCGTGTGGGTTCTGTGTGGATGCAATTCAATTAGTTAATAGAAGCTTCAGTCAATTTATTGATCGTGCCACAAACGAGTGTAGCAGCACAGCAATGCGACCGACTATGAGGCGCAACCGACGCCAACTAACCCACAAAATGCAAAACGAAATAATGCAACCACAAACAAGCTGTGCAGTAGAGAGAATAACATAAGCAGAGAGGCGTGAGAGGAGGGCACAATAATAGGGCAATGCTGCTTGGGCTAATGAAAGAAAGCCACGTTTGTTGGACCCCTGTGGTAGCCGACACCCTGTATAAGCGCCATGTGGATGCTATGTGACAGCCGTAAGAGACATGCAATCCCGCAGCGCCCATTGTTGCGCATCGTGCACTTGAGGAAGTGCTCCACATTGCCACCACCCGGGCCTCTTCACCTTCGCCTTGCCGTGCCGAATAGTTGCTGATTTTGCATATTTTGAGAGAAACCAAATATCACACAATGAGCCATGACGAGCCAAGCAGAGCTGGCAATGCGTGACAGGTGACACGATATGATATAGCCACAGATACTATGCCCAGTTAGCAGTTCCCATTTCAGAGTTTCAGTTGCAGTTGCAGCTGTAGTGCATTTAAGTGCAACATTAGACAGCAGCACGGACAAACACAGCCAAGCCATGCACAATAAACAAACAACTGTGTACGGAGCGATTAGTAGCGAATGCGGTACACCCTGTTAATAACTAAAGCAAGAAATCTAAAATATTATATCAATAAATATGTGTGTAAATCTAATAATGATTTTTAAAATTGATCTGTAAATCGTTGCATTGGACTCTATATTTAAAATTTACAGATCTTGTAGCATATATTTAATAAAGCCAGGTTAAAGGTACAAAAACGAACACAAGATGAGAAAGTGTTTGAGTCAAAATGTAAAATTAAGATAAGTCAGTAGTATCCCAAGAAAAAGTTGATATAAATCGACGCTTACAATAATCTATAACTACGCTAAACAACTTTAAGATGTACTAATTTTTTAAATTATAAGATGCCATTTGGTAACATTCCTGAATTAAAGGGTATCAAAACAAAGCAAAATGCAATAGGCAAACAAGTCGACGAGACGCCAAACGGCATAGACATAGGAGAAAAACAAATGGACTAGGGCCGGGTGCGGGCAATCTGAACCTAGCCTATAAATAGACGAAAACGAATGCAAGCAGCAGTATTTCATGTGGGGGAGGCGACAAAAATCATCTTTAGCGACTTGTCAATGAACTTTGCCATGCCCGGAAAGTTACCCCCGAAAGAAAGATGCATCCAATAATGAGGAATGGAAACTGAATCCAAATGTCATAAAACGCAGCCAGATTCCAGGAAACAGTCACAAAGCATCTGGTTCGAATAGGTTGGATTTAACCAGACTCTGACGTGGACTGCAAATATTTCAATACGTGTGGTATGTACATATAGAGAAATATTTTGGCACATGTGGACGTTATCCGGCATAAACAATTGAACATGTCAAGTGCAGATGGCTAATTACCGTATTAACGGTCACAATTAATGTACGTAGCCATATATGTAGGTATATTAAATGTATGTATATTTGGAATTTGCGCACGTTGCCTACCACATCCAGCGTTGCGGGCTCCTTGGACTTCAAGTGTTTGCCCGGCTTGTTGCCCATTTGAGTATTGGGTATATAAGTATATATTGCTCGTTACTCCACGTCCGATCGCCACGACTTGTAGAACGCACTGAACGTCAACAACGGACAGCCGCAGCGACAGCGACAGCAAGCCATAATAAGAGAGAGTTGATAGATTAACATATACCCTGGTACAAACGTCACATAAGTAATGCCCTCTAGTAATCACGACAATTTGAGTAGCGATCAGCTAAAACATACCTCAGATAGAATATCGATTGAATTTCATAGGAGAAAATATTTTATTGGGCATTACAAAAATAATATATATATTTATATATATATCACGATATACAGAATTATAGTTAGCCTATATATAAAGCCCAATTTCGTCGTACCACTACTTTCAAATGCATATTGACAGACATATGAATATGACGAGATTAGAAATATAGTATAGATTTCTGATAAACCTAATACCTATAAATTCATACTACTCTTCCATTTGAATCATTCAGAAGGGTATATAAACAAGTGAAACATAATGTAAAGCATCAGGAGAAACAACGAAATTTTTGTTTTGCAGCGAGCGTGCACCGAGCAGCCCATTGATCACCAAAATGCAAAAGCGACGCCAAATAAAAGAAAACAGAACGGATGATCAGGGCAAAAACAAACATACACAAACAAATTCGCACATGAATTTCATGTATACCTATATATGTATGTGCACTAGAAAGTGAATGATAATTATGTTTTTTTTTTTTTCGCCAGTAGCAATATGACTTTAAAACTGTGTAAAAGCGTAAACAAACATTTATATTTAAAACGAAAATCTAAACATAAATAATATTTGTATTATTTTTTAGAAAAACGCGGAGAGCAGCGAGGTTAACATAATAATGTTATTAACAGAGGCCAAAGTTTATCTATATAAAACTGTTTCCAATAGTATTAAGAATATTAATAAACAATACACACAGCCGCTGTCTGGTGTCATCCGGATAAATGAACATTGGAAGCAAGTAAACCAATTTTGGAGTACATAATATGTTAATATATGTATATTCTATATACATTTTGGCTTGGGCGTAACCCAGAATACCTTTGATGTATTGATCCACATTCTAGGCTATATAGACAAACAGAAAAATTGACATATATATATTTATTTGTTATATATTCATGTATGTAGTATATTTTAAGCCTATCATATAAATACATATGTACATATGTATGTATTCTTTCAAGTCAAATTACCATTACCCTAATCATTTGAGATAGGTAAATAAGCAAACGAAATGCATATAATGTATAATGCGTATAAAGGAACAGTACAACTACAATGAGAGGCATCATTTGCGAGGTGGACAATGATCGCTGAAATGCAAAAGCGACTCAGATGCCAATAAAGGCTGAACATTTACAGCGCCAAATCACAGCACACACACACACGCACGTTCATTGAACATATTCATATATGCACATACATACATATGTATGTACTATTATGTAGTGGAAAGTGAATGCTAATTGAGTTTTATTTCATTTTTCTTTAAGCGGCACGGCCACTTACCACTGGGTATGTACATAGCTCACTCGGGCAACGTTGATTAATTAATTGACTTACCTTTGCGCCGCCATCGTTTGTATTGAGTTCCTTTAACACGGTGCGGCTGCCGAGGCTCAAGTTAAGTTGTTGGCTATTTACAGCATCTGATCCATTGAGTTCCATGTCATCGAAGTTATACGTTGATGAAGGGAAACAATCGAACTTAACTTTAACAAAGAAATTTTAATAATTGCTTTGGATTTTAGCACAACACGCTGGAAGAAAAAATGCCGCTACAATTTAAAGTCTGACGCATGGTAGAAGAAGAACACAACTGTAGAATTAACATTTTTATAGCATGTTAATAACATGCAAAAACTAGTACTGAAAAGTTGTAAACAAGTGAGTTTGTCAGAGTTTATCTATCACTTGTAATAATACAAATAAGGTAATATAGTTTTCGTGTTTTATCAATATTGATATCCAAATAAAAAAGCTGAATAAGTATTATTTTTAAACTTAACAGCTACTATATTTCTTGCCTCCTCCACGATTCTAATACAGCAGAAACATTACCATTTGAGCACAGATACTTTTAACTTTATCGATAGTGATATAAGAATATCGATATAAAAGGGACTGTGTCACTGATACTATAAAGATTCAATCGTTTATAACACAGTTGCGGGCATAATTTTAACGGCGCCAATTTGAAAAAAAAAATCCATTTGTAATATTTGATGTGTTTTTGGTATGATTTATTAAAAAAATAGTTCTCTTTCCATGAATAACATTCCATATAGTAATCGAAATCTTTTAACATTCAACTAGATTTCAGGCGCATTCATTTTCAAATATATATTTATATGCTAATTTAAATTTTTAAAGTAATTAATTTCAGAAATTACTTAATCAAAATTAAAAACACTACTAAGGTAATTAAATATATAAAAAAAATAGCTTCATTCTCTATGCTGCACTTTATAATACATAATGGTATTTAAGTAATTTAATTTGAATTTAAAGTGTAGAATTATTGTTTTAATTAATTAATAAAGAATTAAATGTAAATACTATATATGTCTTTTCGTGTTATTCTCTCCAGGTGTTTGCAACACAATCACTTCAATGTGGAACAGCCCTAGGTTACTCAAGATGATATATATATATATATATATATATATATACATATACTTTTTTTTATACATTATTATCAGTTTTGTTGATATAAGTTTATAGGAAACAATGCTTTCTACTACATCAATAAGTAACTACGTTGTGGGTTTTGAGACATCTATAACATAACATTCATTGAGAATAAGTTTTGTGGTTATTTGTAATACTGAGCTTTTCTCGGCATGTTCCACGGTTCATTAACTAGCTTCAATAACTAACTTAGGTATTTGTATTAAATATGGCCATGCTCTTGCTATTATATTTTAGATCCATATTTAGGGTCTATTCTGTGGTAAACATCAAACGGTTACGTTATTCGGTTGATCAACATTTGTAGTTAAAATTTCAAATTAGAAGCTCACATTATATATGTATAAATATAGAGTTTTTAATAATAGTTTGTAAGACCTTATTTTTGTTCTTTTAATTGAAGTAATAGCTTTAAGCTTAAAGGTTGCTCAAAGTTGTTTTTTTTTTTTTTTTTTTTTTTTTTTCTTTGTTGCCATGTAAGTTAGTTATTATTATTACATTTTTCTTTTCTTTTTTTTTTTTGAGCATTAATTTTGAGTTCGTTTCGGCTCGGTTCATTTCGGTTTAGTTTAGGGCGAATAGCGCTTGAACTTTGCCTTAGAGATATATCAAAACGTGCAATTTTCGTGTGCATTGTAAAATTTTGATTCTAGCTGAATCTAGATAGGTTTATATATATATATATATATATATATATATATATATATATATATATACATATATATATACATATCTTAGCTCAAAAGATTCCATTATAGAGTATATCAAATTTCAAAGACTGTTAAATTGTATAATTCACAGCAAGTCAAAAATCGTACGTAAATTCATACAATTCCAACAGTCATTTTGTCTGTCCTAACCATCATTCAGCTTCTATAGTAGTGAATTCAATTATATTGGTGGGACATCCTCGTGCGTTTTTGTCGTCCAAATTCCGGGCGCTAACTGTGGAGGTAAATTCGACTGCGGTGTGGTCAATTTCCTAAAAGTATTTGTAGCATTGATGGTATTATTGCCGTTGGAGTTGTTGGCATTTGAGTTGCTGGCGTTGGAGTTGCCGGGTTCGAAGCCCTTGTTGTCCAGCCCTTCGATAATAGTGAACTGCGCCATGTTCTGGGCGCCGAGCGAAACGGGCGAGGCGGGAGGCGATATCGGATGCGTGCGTGGACTGCTGATCAAGCACAAGCAGATCCCACCAATGACCGCTAGGGCTGTGTATGCAGTCTGCGGTAGTAGTTGAGCAACGACAACGGTGGAGCCAATGAACGGAGCACCAAGAAGCCAGAAGCGTGCCCAGCATATTGTTGAAAATGAAACTATCTTTCGTTTTTCTGGGCTTACTAGCTCCACGGTGCTGGTGGTTAGAATGGAAAGTGCAGTGGATATAGCCATCTTGGACACCATGGCCGTGCACATGAGCATCGCAACGTTGGCATCTAGTGACACGACGCCTGGCTTGGGCACCAGCCAACAGCACCAGGCGATACAACCAGCCACGATATTGAAGATACCGGCCCAGAGCCATTTGCGTGTGGTATTCATGATCAAATAGAGTCCAATGAATGTTCCAATCATCTCACTTAGACCAGCTATAAAGGTGTTGATGTATAGATGTTCGCGACTGAAGGATCGTATGTTCAGCAAGCAGCCGTAGTAGACACTGATGTAAAGCGACCATGCCAGGTGTACGCAGATCATGTGCCGCTTTGCCTTATGCCCTTTCCAGAGGGACCACCACCCCGCTGGAGGTGGTGCATCCATGGCTGTTTGTGCCTGTAGTTCCAATTGCTGGTCAATATCGTGGGGTAGACTGAGTTGTGTGCCATTCATCTCGGCACATTCGATCAAAATCTTTTTAGCATCCTGCACGCGACCGCGATCTATCATCCAGCGTGGCGAGTCGGGAATCCATCTATAAAATCATTCAACAAAATTTGTAAATTTCGATTCCTTTTGATTTTCATAAACCAGAATTGGTTTCATTAACATTTACTGACGGCGTTGCCACACCGATGAAATTATACTAAAGCAGGGCAAATTTGAATTCTTTGAGCAGGAATTCGAATTATAGTTTCAAATATAAAATATATATGTATGATTCTTAATTGGTTTTATTAATACTTACTGCCACACGTAAATGAGTACAACAGTGGGCCAGGAGATGGCCATATAGAGATGCGACCAGCTGGACCAGAAGCTGGCTAATCCCGGTAACAACATAACTCCAACTGACCAGAATAGCTCGAACAGCGTGGATACCCAAGTGCGATACTTGCCGCCAGTGATGTCCGCCACTAAAAGACAAAAGTGCGTTAAGCGTGTTATCGATAACTTTTTAAATGCTGAAGAAAGTGCGTAAATTTTTTTGTATATTATAAAAACTTACTTATTACGCCGCCGGCAGTGTACATCTGAGCACAGCAGACAGCGGAGAGGCATCGGAAGAAAACGTGAAGCTCATAGGAAGACACCTGACCTGTTAAATTGCCACAAAAGATTTGTGTGATCATGCCGAAGAGCATAACGCTGCGTGGACTGAAGCTGTAGTTTGCGAGAGATAGCGAGAGATAGAGAGAGAAATAGATTAGTTTGAATATTATTTCAGTAACTTTCGATTCGACATACTATTTTAAAAGATGATTCGCCAAAATTCCGCCCATCAGCACACCGAACAGATGGAAGAATTGGGTTACGGACACGAGTATATCGCGGGAACATACGAGATCGTATTGGGTGACCACCGATTGGAAGGTGCTTTCATGTTGAAATTCCGTGCAGGGTATTACAGAGGAGTTGCGAAATTGTGGCTTCTCCCACAGACGTGGCTCCTGTTCGCGGTCCTCGTACCTAAAATAGTTGTGAGCGTGCTGCTGGGCATCTTCGTATACATTGCAAAAATCGATGGTGAATTCTTGATCATCCTTTTCCTCCTTTTGGGGATGCGACACTTTGATCCATTCGGTTTGATTCTGGACGTTAACATCACGTGGCGGCTTGCAAAAGAATTCACCATGGCGGGGTGCAGGTGCCGTGAAAATGATGCAAGCCATAAACCAGGAGGATGGTATTTTGCACAGAAAGATCAAGAGCACTGTGCGCAGTTGCCACTTGCCCCAATGGCCGGTGACTTGGCCGACTGCATCCACTTTGCTTTGCATTTTGATATTTGGCTTCGGTGGATTGCCCTCGAGACGTTCGAAAGTGTCTTGGGGATAGGGATTGTTTTCGTTTAAAGTGTTATGGTTTGGTGTCTGCCCACCCAAAGGAGTGAAGAACTCCTCCTCTTTATTGTTGTTGCGTTCACAATGTTCTAAGGTTACCGTGGATGTAAGCGAAGGTGACGACGAAGGCGTAGGATTGGGTGAGGAATAGTTGTCCAGCGAGTTGAGACTTGGACACTTGTTGGATGAATGCGTACGAGTTTCTACACTAACAATTGAGTTATATTGTCCACGAGATGGCCCTGTCGATATGTGCGCGTTAGTTACGTATACAGGTGAATTAATCGGAGTTTTGAATGGCGTGGAGCCGTCTTCTTTCAATTGTAGTAAAGGTGTCTCTGCCTGCAAAAGGATGAAAAGAGTGGTGTAAACGTAAATTAATATGTCATCTTATGTTAGTTTTATCTTATGAGGATTTCTATTGAATTGTTTATTTAATTTGTGCCTTATGTTTGTTTCAGCCTCATCTTAAATTTAGTTAAAGCCCACGCACTAAATATGATGCGTGTGTGTTAGCTGCATTTAGCTTTCAAATTACATATACTAGTTCTCCTTTTAACAAAACCTTACAACAAAACTTTACCTAATTGAATATTCGTGCACGTTCAAGTTTGTCCGGCTTGGTTGCTATGAAATTCCAATATAATCCAATTAGAAAACCAATTAGAAATTCCAAATTCACTTTTACCTCAAATTAAACACTGCGTTCGCTCTTAGCACTTTAGCAAGCACAAAATAAAGCGTAACTAAATCTGACCTTAAATCAACTTTGAGTGCAAATATTTCGACTACTTCATATATCCGCACACGCACACGGACACACACACAGACACCCACGCACACATCCACACACAATAATCCAAAGGTCATTAGGCACATTTTCGCTTGATTATCTCAAGTGTTGGCCATCCTCTATTCGCCTGCTGCTAAATTTCATTCCATTGGCTGCACTATCTGCTGGGCCCCAAACTAACCAGCATCAGCGCTCGTATCGCGAATCTGTTGCATAGCGACTTGGCCCTTATCAAATAATGAATACAAATTGCTTTGGCGCCGGCGTTCGGACCTGGGCCTCAGCTTCACAGCTCCCGGTTAACATAGCGCTATTTATAGAAGTGCCATTGAGGTAATTTAAAACGCAAACCCAGACTGAGCCAACTACACATCTAATCGAGGCACTCATATTCACACATCCTCACACACGCACACACCCTTGTATTACTGTTGGTTGGATTGCAATTCAGGCCAGGCCAGTAGTATGCACTACTTCTATAAGGTCAAATGTTGCACACTCAACTACTGGAGGCTACCGTGCGCCGAGTGCCGGGTGCCGGGTGCCGGGTGCCGGGTGTCGGGTCGACTTCTGTCGACTGCTTTCTATTGGCTGGTTACCAGGCGGCATCCGGCACGTCCTTGGCCGACTGTGAATCAGGTCAATTTTGTGGGTCGCGCAATGCCGCACACTGCATACGGCGTGTACTATACTATACACAAGACACATTATAGTACGATAAACTGTCGTATACTATAAACCGATGTGCTGTATACCGGCATACTATATACCATATAATATATATTGTCGCATTGCGCAGACGCCCTGTTTTACATTCATTATTTTATACTCGTTTTGTGTGCATCTTACAGCATTTTTGTTTATTTTCTTTTGCGGGTTGTTCACCAGCATTGAGACAGGTCAACCAGTTAAATACCTAATTACCTGTTGGCACTCAGCATTTACCCTTTAGCCAGCAAAAGTGAACAAAACTGCTCCAAGTTCTAAAAGCTTGTGCAACAGGCAAAGTAGAAATTTCAAATTTAATAGATAGATAATAGATAGTTCAAATATATAATATTTGATAATCTATGTTATTGATATAGATTGTTGAACAGCTATGCCCGTTTATTATTTATTTTTTTAATGAGAGAGATATTTTTTAAATATTTAAATATATTTTATAATTTTAAGCATTTTCATGAATGTTCTTTATTTAAATTTCCAAATATTGATTTCTATTTATAATATTTGCAGATTTTTCCATTTAATTTTTATTATGTTTTTTACAGCAGCTTTTGCAATTTTTGTGCACAATTTACAGAGTAAATTTAGTCGTATATTTCTCATTCCTATTCTCACTACGCTTTTATTCATGTTGCCATCCTGTGACAAACTTCTTCAACAAGGCCAAGTTGGTAAGTAGAAAACTTTTGGAGCTGTTGAAGTTCTTACCAGTTATTTGCATTTTGGTATTTTGGCCTTGGTAAAGTCTGTCCTGAAAAGAAGATCAACAACAACCAACTGTCATCTTATACATATACTTATATATACATATATATATATATTAATAGTTTGTTGGCGAATTCCCATAAATGCTCTCGATTTGAGCTGCTTCTCCTCTCTTTTCCGTGAACCAATTAAGATGCGAATTTGTCGGTTCTGGTGTTCTTAAAGGCTTTGTAACTGGAAGATGACTGCAAGACCCAGAGAATATGTAAGATATATTCTTGCTAAGGATCAACAGTTGTGTTGCTGTATCTTCAAGTTTCAAAATCTACTTTAAACTTTATATATTTTAACATATTTTTATCAAATTAGCTACTTCACTGTTCCCAACAACCTGGGATTCAGGGTATTATCTAGTCGTACACATTCAACCATATTCTTATTTATTTCTTTTTCTGTCATTTTGCTATCGTATTTTATTTTTTCCTTTGTCATAATATTTTATTTGTTTGGTGAGTCAAAACACTAAAATGTGTTTTTCTTTTCGTTTTCCCTGTTGTTCCTAGCTACCCATACGACCTAAATATATACACACATATTTACTTACGCTCATAAGAACTGTATAAGGTATTCAATACGAATGTAGTCATATGGTCGAATAGAATATTTGATATGATAAACATATTTTATTGAGTGTGCTTGAGGTGCATAAAACCAGCTTCCCAGTCTTTTTACCAGATATATATGCTTTGAAAGCAAGGAAAAATTGTGTCAACTTCAACTATTACAACTATATTTTTGTAATGTATTAATAATTTGTTATTAATAATACTTGTTTGCAACATCAAGTTTCTAGACTTGCCAAAAGTTAGTCATTCTATTTTCCATTACTTTGTAAAACGAGAGGACGAAATAGAACTCTCTGTTATAGTTACAAGTATGAACTGGGAACAAAGTGTGACTGGCAATATACTCTTTTGATATTCTGAACGAGTACAATGAAATGTAACTTCATAATGATGTTATAGAACATATGCATATATGCATGTGTATGTGTAACACTTTTCTCGACAGCCGCTGCTCAGGGCAACACGGGAAGCACAACTTGAGCAGGGTTAACGTTATTGTTAACAGCAATATGCATAATGCATGTAGAGCGCTTCGCTATATCAATTTCATGTTGTGCATAAATTAAGGAGCTGCACACAAATAACAAAGGTGGAAATTCCGTGCGGGAGATATTCGATTTCCCCAAAAATATGCAAGCATTTTGCCTAGCTGTGTGCTTCGATCTATTTATAGTACGAAATGTTCGACAATCAGTTAAGCAAATAAGTTGGTTCATTTAACGGGCGATTGTTCAGTCCGATTGCTCGAATCGACTTATTGATATATTCAGCCTGACACTTGTGCAAATAGTTTTGAAGGTTAATGCCAATTGCCGGCACTTGTTTTATTGTTGTTGCGGTTGCGGTTGTGGCAAGTCGTAAAATACAAAAAGCTGCAAATAAATGAACTTTTTCTCGTATCTTTTTTATGTAGTCACGTGACAGTTCAATAAACTTCTCCATCCAGTGGGGGTTCTATTGAACCCAAACGAAACATATTGCATAAGCCAGAAAATAGCATTACTCATGCGCCCCGTTGGGCAATTCATAATTAGCTACGGCTCCCTAACTTTTGGCTCTCTACTGATTTCATGGGCGTGTTAGACCGTTGGGCGTGGCTGTGCACATTAACGTTCGCCTGTGGAAGGGTCATTAATACGCCAACGACTGCCAGAAAAGGCGTTGCTACCAAATTGTTTGGCGCTAATTGTTTTACATCAAGAGTTGTATAAAATCAGAATTGTGGCAAATTTAATTGACAGGTCCTATATGAAAGCGACCCGAATAAGATGTTATAGCAGTTTAATTAGAATTAGTTTACGCGGCACCTCTCTTTGCGCTTCTCACAAGCAATTGAATGAATGAATGTTATATCCATACAACTTGATTGTCTCAGTGTTTCATTTGACATATCAAATAAGATTAGCCATCAAAAAATCATTTTTTTTATGCCTACTGAGAAAATTCATTTCAATTCATATTCTCACTTTATTTATTCTTTGCCTGAGCTGTTTAGATTTGATCGAAACTTTTGCCGTTGAAGTTTTCGATTGATACCCAGCTGAAATTTATACTTGTCAGTGCGTACATTTCCTACGATTTTCGCATTTTAATATGAGCAAATACCAAAAAATCGGACCCTTAAATAATTCATAAGCTGTCTCCAGACTGACAAACGCAGCGGCACATTCCTGAGCCATCTATTCCCTGGGTGCTCTGCCAGTTGATGACTGATGGGACTCACACCTAAAAATCACCATTGACTGCGCTTCACACTCCGCTCAGCTGGCTAAGATGTTACATATACATATGTATATACGCGCTTATATATAGGTGTATATTCTTGTAAATACATATAATGTTTACTTAGCTTAATAATAATATTGGTTGCTCAACTATTTGGGCGTGCTCTTTTTGAAGTTTGCGTCGTCAATACTTGAGCCTGGGGTCTTTCAGGAAATTGATTTTCTTTTTTGGTCATTGGGGACCTGTTAAGGGACGTCTAATTTTATTAAGTATACGCTACATAGGCCATCTAAATGCCTATTTGATAGCAAGGACATGCGTTATTTGACTGTTTATTATGCTCGATAACTAAATTCAATAGGTAGCGCAAATCAAGAGCTTCCTTGTTTGCTCTAAGCAGGATACCGCATAAATTGTAATTCCCGGGAATTCGCCAGCCATCTGACTCAAGTCTAAATCGCCTTCTAACGTATGCATGAGCAGCGACATTCAAGTTCACGTTCATGAATTTTAGGTATTATGAAAAAGCAATATAAATATATATTAAATTGAATAGTAATGCGATTATAATGATAAAAACAAAAACACCTTTACAAATTTGTTCCCTCGTTGCATTACTGACAAAAGCAAGAGACAGCTTACTAAAACTTTGACGGAGCTACAGCCCTACAAGCAGTTTTTGTCTCGGATGAAAGAAGGAATTGGCGCAATGAAATTCTATGAATTCGTTGTTTAAGTTTTCTTTATATATATATATATGCACAAGTATATGTATGTGTGTGTATGTCTTGTGGGTTTCTACAGCTAATTAATGACGTGCAACTCAGATAGCACATATGTAAGTCAGAGGCGGGAAAGAGTTTGTTCAGTTAATTGGTATATTAATCTTAAGCTCTGAAGCGGTTGGTGTTTTGGTTGCCAAGGTTGCATTAGTGGATTGCTCTTTTATTCGACTGTATTCTGAAGCCCTTATGCTAAGCTAAGGATAAATTTATTGCCGAAAGCAGTTATCCTCAGCTCGTGCTTGTTGCTTCTCAAGTTTTCTCTTAAGGCGACAGAATGCGCGCGCGTGCTTGCGTCTATATGTATATGTGTGTGTGTGTGTATTCACCAGCTTTGCCATGTTTCATTCAGCTGCCTTCAACTATTATATATGTATGCTGTTGACAACAATGGGCGCCAAACTTAATTGGAGCCAAGCTGAAGCAGCTGAATGCCAAATGCAAAGATATGGGCACAACAAAACAAACACGTCCTCACTCTCAACATCTTGGCAGCACGCCTGCTCATTCTACTCACCAGTCCACCTACGCACCTGTTCGTCTGTCACTATTATGTCATGTAACTGTTGACTCATGTTAACTTATGGAAACCAAAGCAACTTGACGAACCTCTAGTCTCCTTAGCCAATCAAGCCGTGCGTGCAGAAGCCATGTTTTGAGCGGATAATGTCTTTCATCTATAAGGCAAATATAGGATTAAGAGCTCTTGCAGCTATGCTGTCGAGGCTGAGCGTTGGGAATTTGTCAATCGGAAGTCAATCGGTGTTGTGTTTAAGCCAACTGTTGCCCGAATCATGTTTATAATATAAATATAAGCTTTTTATATATCTTTTGCTGTTTGACGATTGCACTTCAATCAGACACACAGCAATCCTGTAGAAAGTAAACTAAGAGTCATCAATCAATCAGTTGAGCATTAGCTTTTGCTCGGCTAATGCATTTAATCATCATCCTTAATAGAAGAATACAAACTGCTTTCAGTTTTAGCCATGTAGTTGTCTATCAATCAGTCAATCAAAGATCAATCTGATTTCCCGAGCGAAAGTCATATAAGCAGTGTAAATACATATGTGAGCAACGTGTTACTCAGTAAATCAATTATGTAGGTAGTCAGCTCACTAAGAAATATGGTTAAATGGCTTTTGTCATTGACTCTAGTGTAAATACCCCTCGAGCAGCTGCCAACCCATTCATTCACCTCAGCCTAAGTATAGTTGGTTTATGGCCAAATCTCAAGAGTCACCGAGTCAAGCAATTATTACTTATTAATATTTAGCCATGAAACATGCAAAGCCCACAATATAACTATTTAGCTCACAGACACGAACATAATCAAGCCGGCTAGACATCAAGCCAGACGTTGGTCAAATTGTATATCACAATACTATAGCCTCTTGACAGCCCATTGAGCAAATGGTACGAATGCACTAGCCCAAGGAAGTAAATGTGCTGCCAATAATGAATGGGATAAGAAGCAGATACCGAAGTAAGATTTCTATTATTGATTGAGTTGAATTTACTGTAGATGAGCTCCTCTGTGTGTGTGTGTGTATGGGTGGGTGCGTGTGTGTGTGTGCTTGCACATGCTGTGGCACATGTATACAAAAATATGCCAAGAGTGTAGCAACGGCCGAACCAACTTTGGCCGTCAAAACAATTCAGCGCAGCATTGCGTATACATAATATATGGTAAATTGTTATTAATGTACGTGTGTATGTATAAGTGTGCGTGTGTGTGTGTGTGTGTGTATGCGTGTTACGCTTATTATGATGGCATGCTGGGTGTGTGCGAATATACGGAAATATTTGGAAGTAAAAGTTTGCCTTTTGTACTTCTCATAGGTATTGAACTTAAAGCTGATTCAATGTTAATCAAAGCTTAAAGTTCGCTTCATTAAATTGCAATTTTCTAATAATTTGCCTATTTTGCGTGAGATTTGTGTGCTTCTCTTATGTCTTCAGCTTTAAGTTCAGTCAGTTAAGAAAGAAGCTTATTATAATTCTAATATCTACTATATAAACATATATACTATAAAGCAAATTCTATCACCCAATTCTTATTTACTTAGAGTCTCAGACAGAGCCACATGTTGGCCAACAAATGATTTGAACAAGTGTTTTTAAAATTTATTTTTGAAACGATTTCAAGAGCCAACTTCAAGGTAATTATGAAAACATCATTATTCGGATTATTAATACACAGCAAATGTAAGTGCGTCGTCAAATTCAATTTGATACAAATTTTTATGCAGCATTTCGCATGCCAAAGGGAAGCCGCAAAAAAAGAAAAAGTAACCAAAGAGAAATACAGAAAACGAACAACATTTTGGACACGTTTCCGATATTTTGTACGCAATAAATATTGGCCAAAAGGGGACCGAAATGGGTGGCTGTTGGGCCTGGTGAATGGGAGGTTTCAATTGAGTTTTGGGAAACTCAATTATGTGCACAGAGAGCAAATACGTTAAAATGGTCTTTTTTGTATAAATTTTAATAGGAATATTATATTAGTTGAAATTAATGGGAAATGTTAAAGTGCAACTATGAGAATTCAGACCTGAGAAAAATATCAAAGACTTTAAAATACTTTTATGTAAAAACAATTTAAATTGGTTGATTGACAATAATTTATGAGTGTTAGAGTAAACCGATTAAAATTGCAATTTATTCATTTAGGAAAATTGTGAAATTTTTAATGCATTTCAAATTACTCTTTACAGCATATAGAAATAAATGACTTCTTTTCGTTTAGGCAAAATGAAAATGTTTACTTTTTTGTTAAATTCCAAACATTTTTTCCTGTAATACTTTAAGCACATGCTCACGCATGCTTCCAATTGGAAGGAAGAAGATAAAAAATAAAAAAATAAAAATAAAAGGAAAATGTGAATATGCTGCATTCCCCTGGGTGAAACTTTTCGAGCTACGAAACATTTTCCCCCAACCAGACAGCTCACTCTGTCAGCCCTCACGAAATTGTGTTGGTTTTTCTTCGGCGCTAAGCTTCAGATTTTGATTATTTTGTTATTGTTGATTAGCGAGGCGTTGAACGGGAAATCAGCAATTGGGAAAATGTGAAGAAGGAATAAAGAAAAATGAGTAAAATGTGTAAAAGGCACATTTACAAGTCAAATGAAAATGATTTTTATTCCGTCGTCTTGGTAAACAAACAAGATTTTGGTTAACTTTTGCCAAGCTCCAAAGCAAGTAGTGAATGATTTATTTGACCTTGATATTGCCATAGATTGACATTCAGTTGTATGTAACATTTTAATCATTTATTGATGGCAAATATCGCAAGCGCCACAAAGTAATCAACATTTCCATTCATACTTAATTAATAGCTGCTTGGACCACGGACCACTGTAATCTGCAGTGACCTTTAGATGGTCAAAAGAAAGCTGTAACAGCTGTTACTTTTCAATGGCAAGGTTTGTGTTCTTTTCATGAGTACTCTTAAGCCGCTTATGGCACATACACATACTCAATACAAGCAATATAAGACATTTAAAATGCAGAAACAAACTTTCTGCTATGTAGTATGCAATTGATTGGTCAAAAGATGGGCTCAGAAAATTCTCTGAGTCAACTCTTTTGATAGCCAATCGCAATTTACATTGATGCGGCTGTACTCACTTTTTTTTCCCCTTTTACACCTCATTTGCATGCCATCTGCCCATGCATGAAAAGATTTTCTCTAGCAGCATTCGGGCTAAGTGACATGTGCCGCAGATTTATTGAAAGTAAGCAAAAAAGAAGCAAATTTAGTATATATGTATATGCATAAAAAACAAAGTACACAACAAAAAAAAGAGAAAAGAATAAATAATGTTTTTCAATGCTGCCTGGACCTAGAAGCTTTGGCTTGCCAGGTTTGCAGAGGCAATCAGAAAATGTAAAAAAGTTTGAAATCAAATTAATTAATAGCACACATTGTTTTAAGTGTATAGCTTTCAAAAACAACATGAACATACATACATATTTCCTGCCACTCTCTACAGCAAATTGATTTTGTCTGCGGCCAATTATTAAAATCAAATTAGAATTTTGTTTACAGCACTTTAAAGTTTGACATTGTGCAATCGAATTTTGCAAGGGAACTATCTCTTGAAATGCATTAACATAATTGTTTTAGGGCATAGAGTGTATAATATAACATGTTGTCCTTAGTTTTTTTTTTATGGCTCTCTCGTATGCCTGTCAAATGCTGCTGAGGAGCAGATGCTGAAAAGTATGCAATATAATTTTTTATAGCATATTTCAATTAGCTGCACCAAGGTCCACTTGTGCCACTCACAATGTACCCACTGGTCTGTCCGGCATTGTCAAGTCCGTGTCGTGCATAGCTAAATTGCCATTTAATGCTCCTTACTGAGCACAAGTTGCTATTTATTATGGCTCGTATGGCTCCTAGCACTTTCTCTTGCGAACAAGCATCGCCTAATTGGCAGCTTATTTCCTGTTTTCTGTGTTTTAGTCTACTGTGTGAACTTGAGCCAGCTGCTTGTTGTTGTTGTATTTGCATTTATGAGCACATTCATTTTCTTGCAGCAACAGGCGGCGCCTTTATATTTCACTAAATAAGCTCTTAGTGCACGCGCTCCAAGCTGCAGCGTAGGATAAGCAACATCACGTCTCCCACTTGTGATTTTCATTCCATTAGCGTGGGAGGAAACGCTATGCAAAGTATTAGCAATGAGCGAACGTTTTGATAAACAAGAAAAATTACAGGTGAGCGGCTTACAATAATGCACCAGAGCAGAGCACCCTTAGTTTATTGATAATGCACTCCTAAGCAGTTTGGAATTGCGCCATTAGCGTCCATTAAATATCGAAAATAAACTTGCGTAGGTAGCATTAATGCTGAGTGCAACCTTGCTCTTCAATTTGAAAGAATATGTAATTTTGTAGCATTAGTGCTAAAATTAGTAAGAAATATAATTTTTCAAAGGCCCAACTATGTTTTCCTGCCTGCAGCAAATTTATTTGTCGTTTGTTATTAAGTTACCAACTTTACGCTTGATTAGTTGCGTCCATTTTCCGCTGATAAACTAAATCAAAGCATAATTTATGCATTGCCTTTTATCATACATACAAATTGGTTTCAGTTTCTTTTCTCAGCCCTAATTTGGCTTGGCCCAGGCTCAGTGATTAAAGTTTCAAGTGCGTGACACGAGCAGCTGGAAAATGCTGCTGATTAAAGCGAAGGAGAGGAAGAAAACGCGTAGAAAATGTGTAGCTTGTTATTAAATGTTTGGAAAAATTGAGTGAAACCATATATACACAACCAGACACACACACCCCCATTTTCTCTACTTAGTCAATGTGTTAGGAAGTCTTCAAAGTGTTTTAGTGCCTACGCCTGATTAAAGCTGAAATTCCCGAAATGCCAGTCTAAAAAGGCCACGTCTCTGAAATTACTCCAACCCCTAAATAAATTAATAAAGTTTTCGAAGCACATTACCCCAGTCGCTTAAAGTTCAATGCACGGTCTGCCATCGTCTGCCCAGAGTTCTTATGATAGATGTAAACATGCTTTAAGCAACTGCCCACAGGCATACGGGAAAATACACACAGCTGAACTGGAAAGTTACTTGAAAAGTAATTAAAAGTCGATCTCTTTAAATACACCTCAGTATTTTGGGCTCAGAAATATTTAATAAACACTCTCTAAATCTAAGCTTTGGCATTTTCAGTTATAACTTTTATATAATTTTGCGATTTTGCTTTTGGTTTTTATTTTGCTTCACCGAGCGAACTTTGACCTCGCCCAAAAAAGGCGGGTGCGCAAAACATTTCCAGGCTGAGGTCCCTGAAGCTTGGGATTTGTTGCTTGTGTTTTGTTGTTTTTTCTTTTTTTTTCAGGAGCGGGAACAATAAAAGTTTTGTTTGTATCATAAAAGCGTCCCTTTTTGCTTAGATTTGTTTCCTCTATCTTTACGGCAAGGAGAGTGCGAGTGTAATATATACAAATATACCCACATATTCTGCTATATATATGTGTGTGTGTGTGTGTTTGAGTGTACGTGTGCGTCCCCTTTATGGCATACTTTCGCATAACATTTTTGGGACAGCATCAGTGCGTAAGAGCGTACCGGCATGCGCAATTAGCATAACAAATGCTTCGAAAGCAGAATTTCTACCCAAATCCCATACGCAACACTTTCTCCTGCCTTCATCTCATGCTTCTTCTGGCCATGTGTAATTGTGCTTGTTTCAATTTAATTTCATAATTTCAAAAAAGCCAAGAATATCTGCGTTAATCTTGTTAACGGAAAATCATGTAGCTAGACAACATGATATAAAAGGTTGACTGATTAGATGAGCGCATAGCTTGCCCATATAAAAGCTTTACAAATTGCCTCATTTTAATAATATATAAAAGCTGGAGATGGCATGCCATTTCATGATTTCGTTAGCCGAATAAAGTTCTTATGAAAAATGAGAGCAAATGCACATTCTAATGAATGTAGTTTCACAAGATGTATGAGATATTTATTATAACAAACTTGACCTGCCCGTGCTAAACACGCGACGAGCCTAAAATTTGTATAGCACTTATAGGTTTTGAGATCGAAACATACATACGAGTCAAGAATATCTATACTTAAGAAAGTTAAAAGTTCTGTGTGGGATGGATGGCGCTCTAATCTCTAATCTAATCTCTGTGCTCTCTATCTGCGTTTGTAGGACTGGACGAACGGGCGGACGGACAGGGCTGTATCGATTCAGTTTCGCGCTGATCAAGAAAATATATATTTTAGGGGGTCTACGACATCTCCTGTTACATACTTTAAACATATTCATTATGACCATTCAATGGACTCGGGGTATACAAATTTGAGATGTCGAACATAAAATTTGAAAAATTAATACGGAACCCATTTTCAGTAGAGAACAACATCCAGAGCCGGAAAAATCTTACGAGTTTATTTCACTTGTCAACTTTAACTTAAGTTTCCGCGCACATCGCTTCAATGTGCCAAGAATATTCAATTTGATGAATTCACAAACTATGTGCATGACATGCATGACATATATATAAAAAAAATGGAACTCGCTCTTACTGTAGTACTCACTTTGCGTGCTCCCTGCTAAAGTAAAAACTAAGTTCAGAAATATAATTTGCATATCCCTGAGAATTTTTGTATTTATTTATTTTAACGCGATTTAGAGCGTGAGCTGCTAGGCCTATGAAAGTTAGAGCTTTACGTATATTTTTAATGACTTGGCCACTAACGGGGCGTGACTTGTTGCCCACCCTGTAGCTTATGCGGCCACTCCCATAGGTAGATACCTGGCCCCAGTAGAATTACCTGTGCGATTTTATCAGCTGTTGGCGTGGCACGTGTTTATCCTCTGTTGCCTCCGCAAGCAAAGAGCTATGCAAATATTTTGCATGCAAACTACGTAACAATACTTAATTAGAGAGCTAATCGTGAATTGAAGCTAAGACGCACTTCTTGATACTCTGCTGCTGCTATACCCAAATAACAGTGCAACAGGTAACGTGGAAGCGCATCTGAATATACATAAATTCTTGAAAATCAAATCTTAGCTACTCATACTAAATGATATACCCAATAATTATAAATATCGAACAACAAAAAATTCTATGGGTAGATAGATCTTAATTTAGGAATCACACAAATCACATTAAATTATAAGAGTTATTTATAAATAACATTGAGTTGTACAGTATTCTGTAGTCATGTATAGCCCTGCCCTATATTTATATTTTTTGATGATGTCATCTAGAGTTAAATAATTTTAATTAAAAAAGCTAAAAGCAGCTGTGTTGTCCTGTGCGAATAGAGGTATTTCAGATTGGCAGGAGTGCAAACAAAAGAAAATATATATGACAAAACAGATATGTTGTATATATTTTTCTCTAGATCTCCGCGAACAGATATCCTTGTCACACACTTCACGGCAGACAACGTAGCGCCGCACACGCGTGAGTTTGTTGTTATTTATTTATGAGACTATAAAGCAAACACCATTTGAATTTATTGCCGGGGTTAGCTTCATAAACATTGCCCAAAAATTTCACAGTTGTGCGATTTTTCACGGCGCCACGTTTCTCATTAAAGTTCATTTGTCCGGGCGAGCCTGCCAGGCAGTAGAAGCACATCATTTTATCAATTATTTAAAAAGATTTGACTGTGAGCCGTCATGCAGGCATAAAACATAACAAATGAATTTCAGCTAAATGAAATTGCCTTGCACACACACACTGCTATAAGTTACAGATTATGCATAAGTTACATATTTCATGATTTCCTTAACTAATTATAAAATTTAATAAATATATGTAATATATACAAGTTAAATAAGTAACCACTGTTTTATGTAATTATACAAATTTATTTGTATAAAATCTGTCACAAAAAAATATAAGTAAATAAAATAAAAGATCTAAAAATATTTAAAAGTTGCCAAATTCATAAGATATCCCTTAATCAGCTTTTTTAAATGTCTCAACTCATAAAACTGCCTTCGCAAAGCTTTGACCAAACGTTTAGTCGCTCACAGCTGGCTCCGACCTGTGTGTGGTGTGAGAGCTTCCTAATCTAATCTGTGGCTCGGCAAGCGGCCCATGCCAACTTTGCTCAACGAGTGCTTCGCACAAATTGTTTTGTTGGCTGTTTTATAATTATACCTTTATATACATTTATATATATATAGATAGATAGAGAGCTAAAAGAGAGTTAATATAAAGTTAAAGCCAAATACCGTGGTTCCGTCTTCATCATCATCTTCGTCCACATTGTTCTCATTATCACCGTCACCGTTACCGCCACCACCGTTACCACCACCACTACTATCTCCGCCGTCACCACCGCCACCAGCTCCACCACCAGCTCCACCACCATCGGCATTGGTAGCTGCAATGTTTCTCTCATTTCCGCGATTCACAGAGTTTGTCGAATTTTTGCCGTTGCCTATGTCGCCGCCATTGCTGCTGCTGTTGCCGTTGTTATTGCAGCTGATTTTGATATTGATGTTGATGGTGAAGTTGCTGTTGCTGTTGCTGTTGCTGTTGCTGTTATTATTGCTACTGCCGTTAGCCGTGTTGCCAAGTAGACCTTGACCATGACCATCGGCAACTAGGTTTCTATTGCCGCCGCCATCGCTGTTCGAGTTTTTGAACATTGTGCAAGGCGGCCAGCAATCGGAAGCGCGCCTTTTACTTGGTTAAATTGTAAATTATAAGCGGCATCACCACCAACAGGCGACTGACTGACGCACTCACACACTCACACACACACGCCCACACACCTATGCGCTCACACACAAACTCGCACAAAATGTGGTCACAGCTGCGCCTTGGAGCTATAAAATGTTTATGTTTTTTCAAATTGACTGTTGATTTCTCCGTTTTGTATAACAAGGGCTTGTGGCTCTTGGCCGAGTTATTTCAAAGCAATTTATTGCAATTATATTGTTTTTGAAATGTTTCACTCAAATCAAACTTAGCAATGCTTTTCCTGCTGCACAGCGCTGCGTATGCGCAATTTTTAAATTTATTAAGTTAATGCCGCTTGACTGAACTCTTTCTTATTTGAATATTAACAAATTATTGGTTTTTATGAATTAAGGAACTAAAATTGTTTTTTCCGGAACTTTTTCACATCTGAAATCGGTTTAAATTGGTTCGAACTTTCTTAATTTCATTTTGATTTCTATGAATTTGGGCCAGTTCTTTTTGGCTTGGTGGCGCTGAAGTTTTGGTGGTAGTAAAAACTCTGCGGGCATTTTGACGTCCGTTCGCCAAAATCGCAGTTTCGTACTGCAGCTCGGCCTACGCGCAACTAAACTAACGAAATGCGACTGTTCACCACGACGCATATCGCTTCTGCTTCGGCTTGCAGTTTTTCCGAGCCCTGGACGAGTTGGAGAAAGCTTTTCCCCACCCTCAGTCAGGCACTCCGTGACTTTCATGCTTTCATTCATGACCAAGGCTTTTATTTCACCCTGAAGCTCTTCGCCCAGCCTTTCACTTTCGCTACGTGTCCTTCCGCCCACCCAAAATAGAAGCTTTTCAAGTTGCTTCCAGGAGCGCATTCGCGGTATCCTCCTGCTTTTTGTCCAATTTCGTTTGACTTGCAAATGCCATAAAGCAACTACAGAAAATGAACAGAAGTTTTGCATTGCTTCGAATAAATGCAGCAATTTTGATTTACTATAAGCGCAAAGAAAAAAAAAACTATTTGAAAAACTATTTCTATAAAAGCAGACTTCCGTGTCTTCCGCGACTTCCGTGTCGCTATGTACCTTGCGCGAGACTAAAATAGGATTTCGAGTATCCAGAACTAAATATTATGCTGTACCCCGTACGCATTTAATTAGTTAGTCAAAGTTTAATCAATGAAATTGTAGGGGCCCCACAACTGCCTTATGAAAAGAGTAAAGCGTGTGAATCAAAGTAAATAGTTTTACTCAACAGGGGAAACTTTTTTTCTACAGAAAATATATACTTGGCTCAAATGACAACTAAAAAGTGTTTGTTTGTGAATTTCAAACTTTATTCAAGCTTGTTCATTTTAAGAATGTATGAAAAATGTAAAAACAATATAACTACAATTTACGATATTATTTTCTCCATCTCTCTCTCTCTCTCTATATATATATATATATATATATATAGAAAACTTAATTTAATAATTGAGTTTAATATTATAAATATATATATTGCTCTTCTAGTGAACTTCAAATTAAATTTTGTTTACTTATTTACTAAAATTTTGATTTTTGTCAAATTTTGCAGTAGTCTCGACTAGAACTTTCTTTCTTCCTTTTTTTCACAAGCTTGTATGTATATCAGAACAAAACCAAAGTTCATTTACTTGCTTATTATTATTTTTTTTTATATTATTTATATTGTATTTTGTTATATTATTTTTTTTTATATTATTTATTTTGTTTACTCTTTTTTTTTCTTAGGAAATTAGATTAATATACATCGTGTGAATCGCCCTTGTTTACAACTTGAAAGCAATTTTTAGTCACGTTTTTGGCCTAAAATTCAATTATTATCAAACATCACTCGAATGCAGCATATTGTAATGACATTACATGGCATTACATTACAGCGCAACTTTAAGTCAAAAGTTGGATAAATAAGTTTAGCAAAGTTAGTTCGTAAATCGAATGTTTAAGCCGGCAGTGTTTTAAGTAGTGAGGTGAAGCACTGACAGCTTATCAGGCTGCATATGAAAGCTTTATTGACTTTATAACAAATTTTTTATTGTGTTCATTACCTAAAGAAAAACATTTGTGTTTTTCAGAATTTATGTTTGTACATTAAGTGCATAGATAAAGAAATGTAATGTAATGTTGAAAATCTCAATAGCAAAGACTGAAGCCAAGAAATTGTTATAAATGCTAAATGAATGACTTGTATATCCAATATATCTGAGAGCAATATGTATTTATGTACATGTTATCAACAGTTGAAATCTAAATTAAAAATCCTATTGGAAGTCGTCAACAAACTGAGTTTAACTCTATATTAAATTATTTAACTTCTCTTGAAGTCTGAAACACTTGAGGCTACTGGCTTGATTTGTTAACATATTGAACTGCGGCCGCTGTTCGCATGCTGTTTACAGCGGTGGGTTCAACAGCCTTTGACCTGGCATATAAACTGAATAATTAAATCCATATTACAATGCTTTTTCTGGGCTAAAATGAGTTGAGCTGAGTTGAGTGAAGTCGAGTAGTGTAGAGTGGAGAGGGTTCTCAGGAGTGGGCAATTAAAATGTTACCCAACGTCGCTTCGTAGCTTAATATTATCTTAACTGAATCGAACGAATCACCTGCACTTTGAGCATCACAATCTTGATTTCGACTCTATCGCGTGGCGAACAGCTGGCATGAGCATCGTCCACTGGCATGGGCAGGGGTTGGGGCGGTTGAAGGGGTTGAGCTTCCAGCTGTGAGAATTGTTTGTTGTTGACTTTTGTGGCCGCATTGCTGCCATTGATGAGGCCGACATCGGGATGTATGAAACTCATGCTGATCAATAACAACTTCACTGTGCTGCGAATATTCAGCAAATATTCACAATGGTTGTATAATATTTCTTCTCCTTAGTTCACTTTTCAGTTCACTTTTTACGGTTTGTTTTTGTTGCACTTTATGTAATCACGGCGGCAACAGGCATTTGCGTGTTTTTTATATCGTACACATTGAGTTGCAGCATCTTCGCTGTGCCAAGTGAATTTATTTAAGTTATTAGAAATGATTTAGATGAGCAACAGTTGTAATCACAGCACACGCGAATCGCTGTGCGCGCACTGAGGTTGAGGTAAGGGCCGTACAGCGAACAATTCTTGGCTGCTTTTTTAATTTTGTTTGATTTTTTGCTTCTTCTTGTTTTATTCTTTTTTTTCGTTTTGCTGAGTGGCAAAGTGTTTGTGTCTCGATTTCCGCCAGTGCCGCTCAAAAGGAAGCAAGAGCAACAGCACTTGTCTCCTATGGTATTTATAGCAGGCCCCCAAAAGCAGCAAAAATCAAGCAAGATGCTAGATCAACGCCAGCATCACAAATCTTTCTGCATGCTGCACTATGCAACCACTTCCGTCTGCTGGCTCAAAGTCAAGTTCAAGTTTACTTAGCCACAGCCACAGAGCGGCCGACAGCGTGACCGAGCCAAAGGAGGAGAGTGTAGAGAGAGGCAGCGCGGTAGAAGGTAGGTGACAGGAGGGAGAGAGAGTATTGGCCAATTCATGACGTTGTAGTTGATTTCGTTGCTGCCAAAACTACTAACACACACTCGCACACAACCACAACCACAATCACACAGATTGCGTCTACAGAATGTTTGGCAAAAAGACAAATAAAAGCCAAAGCGACTCGCCGACAATTGCATACCTTTTGCACACATTTGAGGCACAAGTGATATACATATTCATATTTAATTGAGAGTTAAGAAGATGAAAATAAATTAAATATAATTATTATTACATATTATTACGAGTTTCTCTTCAGCTGTAAATACTATTCTGGAAACTGAGCATCCAGAGATATTACAAAAAGCCAGAGAAATCTTAATCTAGATATAGCAAATCTGTATATGTGCCTTCCATATATACATATATTTCAGGACTAATGCGACACATACTCATTTAGTTTTATGGAATCACTGTACCCAATGCATACACTGCTTATAAAAACGCTCATTCGCCCTGTCAGCCAGCAACACGTTTGATTCGGATCTTTCTCTCATTCATTTCGTTTCAGTTCGTTTCGTTTGCTTAAGTGTTCGCTTGTTTCGGTTCTTGTTGTTGCTGTTGTTGTTATTTCCCTTTCAATGTTTCTTTCGTTCATGTGTCAGCTTGTGTATTTGTTTTGTCTTGCTCGACAAGCATTTATTTGTTTTAATTCTTTAAAATGATTGTTTTTTTCTATTTTTTGTTTTTTTTGTTTTTGGTTTTTTGACAATTATCACACGCAGCGGTAGCAGCTGTCATAAGTCAAAGCCTTATACATGTATATATATTTATTTATTTACCTATATGACCATAATGAGTTAAACACGTTCTCCGTAGCACGTTTTGCACTTGTGTTTGCCAAAGTAGTTAGCTTCATTATTTCAGTATAAATTAAAAATTATGATGAAAGTTTCAGGATCTCACAAGCAAGCAGGCAGTTGTCGTGTTATTCTTTATAAACATTCTAATTACTGTAGCTGCATATTTATTGATTTATCTAAAAGCGAAGACTTAATAACTTGTTTTGTCAATTTGACACAAAGTTTCTAGATCTACAAACAATAAACTATATATGTATATATAGCATATCATCATTGTTTCAGGTCTGCTAACTTGTGCTTAACTTGTGTTTATTGTTAGTTAGTTAGCTTTCATACAATTCAATTTAATCGATTATCTTTCAACTTTTAAAGCGATGGCTGCTGCTGCATTGATGCAGGCCTATATGAATTTCCCGTAATATGTGCTTTAATATTCAATTTGCTCATTAACATTCAATTCAGCACGCGCAAGATTTTATGTATTTGTACATACATATGTTGTAAATATATAATTATTTTTTCATATTTTTTGCGATTGCATAATTTGCATATTAACACATAGCAATATTATCATGTTATGTGAAAAAGTAATCAAAACAATAACTATACACCATAAAAAATGTAAATATGTACATCTAACCCATTTTCCTCATTAATCCGAACAAATCAAATAATAATCGTGTGTAATTTATATATTATTATAAAGTTGCTGAGCTTTATTCTATGCTGCTACAATTAGTCATTCAATAAAGCCAACTGAGCAAACTGCAATCAAATGCCAAATGGTATTTTCTATTGACTTGTTAAAGAGCAGGTAAAAAGTTCAGGCACATGACGTAGGTGTATTCAGTTGAACACGAGTTATTAGTCACAGATATATATGTATATGTATATAGGGTTTGATTATGAATGCATTTGTGTATTAATGGGGAAACCTGTCACGTGCCTGCCTACTAATACCTTAATACTAAATACTTAATGTGTAGTGCGAATCGCGGTGCTTTTCACAGAAGTATTTGCTTAAGCAAAGCCTTATGCATCGGCTATCAAATCCAGTTACTGACCCCTTAAATAACCGATAAACCCGTTTGATATTTCTCATTTAATTTTCGCTCTGATCTCGTAAGAAAAAAGCTTTTCTTTAATTCATTTTATGCATAATTCATTGGCTTTGCGCCTCATTGCACCGCGTCATGTGTAAATCGTGCGACGCTCGTGCTAATACATACATATATACAGACTTCTTTATATATGTATGTATATATTTATTTGTATATTCCCCCGAACCCTGTGATTTCCCACACACAAAGAGCGCTCCAGTAATTAACTGAAAGATTGTCTATCCAACGCCTCTGATTAAACATAGACAATTTCAGCCTTAGAGCTAGTTAAATAAATAATTATAATTGCAATAAACCACAAAATTGATGACTTTTTAATAAACGTATTACGGCAAATCGTGACATTCTATTTTTACTGTATATTAATGGCTTAATACGATTTTTAGTTAATTAAGCCTAAAACGCTTGCTTTTAAGCAATCAATAACAATTTAGGAGATGTCAAATTTTAATTTCAATTTGATTTATAGGAAATGTATAAAATATCTTATTTCTATAAGATTTCATGTTTTGGCAAAGGTAACTTATAATATATAACAAAAGTTATGGCAAAATTAAGAATCTATATTTTCAATGAAGTGTTCATCTTATTTACATATTTAGATATACACCTTGTATAATGGGCTTCTTTAGTGTAGAAATAAAGAACTTGATTGCATTCAATAAATCCATCACAGTGTCACTTAACAGAGAGAACTTACCTATTTATTTGTTTGAGTATCGCTGATATCCAGTCAGGATCAGATGGCTATTCTTGGTATCATATTTTCTTTGTATTCACCGAGACACTAACTGAGCACTTTATAGGGATAAATTGCTTGTATGGTTTGGTTTTATGTGAAAAATATCCTTCATATATTTTGATTCACTTAAAACTATTCTCGTCCGTTCGCAGCGAGCATAAAACGGATACTGATGGCAATGACGATTCGCTTGTTTTCTTCACACTTCACTCAATGTGCCAAAACTCAAGCTCTAGTAGTTTCTACACACACACGTGAGCACATTGTCGCCAACTGGCAGCAGAAAATATATACATATATCTTCATATATATGATAACTGTATTTATATATTAAGTAAATATTTATGTTAATCAACAGCGAATCAAAAAATACTGCGAGCTGCGAGCTGCAAAAACAGAGCGCTTATTTGCTTTTAGAATTTAGCGCTTGTTGCGAAATGAAAACCGATTTTGAAACTGAATTCAACGCGCGGCCTGAGGTCGCGCGCCAAACGAGCGAGAAAAAGTATGATAAGCCGAAAGAGAACAGCAGCAACTCAGACCCAGACCTAGACACCATCGGCAATCAACGATCATCGACGGCGGCTGCCGATTAGCGATGGCCGATTGCCAACGAACGGTTAACCGATGACGCAGTTGCCGATAACAAATAACGACATGCGGCGACGCGACGCGTTAGAACGAGCTACAGAAGAAGAAGAGCACTGTCTAAACGGGTAACGAGCGTGGAAATTTTTAGTTACCGCACGCTCTGCATGTTCCATCAATTTGCACATTTCCATTGCGATTTGCTTAGCTGAAATTGGTTTAACTAATCTATTTTATTGATTAGCCTTTAGAATATTAACCGGTTCGTTTCAGCTCGTGCATATTTCTCTCATTAATTTATTAGACTTTCTTTTTCTGAAAACAAATAAGAAAACTCCTGACAGGGTGGCCGACTAGCAGTTGCTCTGAAAATTTTAATACCTATAAAATACCAACTTCTCCATCTTATATGTTTGACAAAAAAAAAAAAAAAATAAATAAATAAAAATAAAAATAAATAAATAAGAACAAATAAATAAATGAAAAAATAACCGTCGGTGTGTTCCGAATGGTCAACTCTTATCACAAATTTGAAACTATTTCACTACTATGTTTATTAAAAAAAGTTCGTCGTCATATTCATAGATCAAGGAATATATATATATATACTTTATGGGGCCTGCCACAACTCTACAACTGCCACCACACCTGCCTGTTGCATATGAAAATGTTTACAAAAACATTATACCCAGATTTACAATTTTGAACTATAATCATATGATGCATTTGATTAACATTTAATAACTAATTTACAAATTAAGTATAAACTCGTTTTTGACACAAAATTTGTTTGACAACAATTTGTGTCACGTTCAATTGGCACGAGCACTTGGCGTGCTGCGTTGATCATGAATGTCTAAATAGATCCTTTAAGTTCGTAAAAACAATGTTAACCATTTGATCATGCAAGCTAAAATTTATTTTTGCTTCTTGATGAATTATTATTATTAATAAAAATAATGTTGTTAATAATGGTCATAATTCAATGATAGAGTGAATGAAAATCTAAATGAATATGATGGAAAACAGCCTTTTTATACGGACGGACGGACGGACATGGCAATATCAACGTTTTTTTTTTTTGTGCTGATCAAGAATATATATACTTTGTGGGGCCTGCGACGTTACATACATTTTCAAAAAAACCATTATACCCTGAATTCCCATTTTCAATGGGTTCAGGGTATAAATACAGGACATCAAATAAACTATTTGCTTTGCCTTGATTTTGTAGATCATAATAGGCTTTGAGATGAGTTCGAGCTGCGGAATGAATAATATATCGGATGTTTTCCATAACTTTACGAATATACGTAGCGACGTCAAATTTGCGCTAATTACTTGTGACGATTTTATTTGCCAACAGCAGAAGAAAAGTAAAGCGTAAATAAAGGCGACAAATGGACAAGCTGGAAATTTAGCGGAGTTGGGGAGCGATGGGAAGAATTGATATCGTGCGTTTAACCTTGTTATTGAACTCGATGTCGACTGTGTTTTTGCCTGTTGCCTGTTGAGATTCGCTTGCGCTGTTTTTTCGCAGCTCCCAACTAAGTGAGACCTATTAAACGCGACAACACCAACAACAACATCAACAACAACAACAATAACAATAGCAGCTCGACAGGTGACAAAACTTTGACAATAAATAAAAAAATAATAATATTTTTTTGCTGCTAATTTAATTTTTTCATTTGATTGTATTTATTTAACTTTGCAATTCGCATGTGCATTTCACATACATATGTATAATCATTTTGCATATGTGTCAGCCCAAATGAATAGAGCTCATATCAGGCAGGAATGTTGATTCGAGGAATTATAATTGATATCGATATCTATATATTTACATATAAATTATACTCAATGAGTTTTATGCTCATATTTAACGAAAATATAATATAAATTGTTTCTTTAAAGGCAATCGTTTCAAACATATAGGTAATTAAAGTAAAGTAGCTGAATCAGATCAGGGGTAATTATTGATTCTATGTATGCCATAGCAATTTATGACTATAGTATATATTTTAGCAGAAACAACATATCCTAAATATCAAAATTTTGAATCATGAAAACTCATGAGCGGTTTTATTTTAAATATTTATTTAGATTTTAAAAAGCAATTTTGTTGCAATTAAATTTTTGAATGATTTGAGTCCAGCCAGCTCTTCTGAAATAAATCTATTTATGTGGCAATGGCTTTTTTATCCAAATTCTTTTTAATAGCTGAAAATGAAAGATTATGATGAATAAGTTATAAACCAACGAATATATAGTTGGGATTCCATGTAAAGGTCTTCTGCTTATGTCTCGCTTTGCCCAGCAAGGGTGTTTAGTAGTTTAGCAGTTATCTGTACTAATTTATCTGCATCGAATTTAACTATATCAAAGCTTGGCGGAATTTCAAATTGCAAATCATATTGGCGTGCAACGGTAATATAAAAAGGCAAATAAAATAAACTATATATAAACGTCCTCTACTCATATTCAACATATAAAGGTATAAAAATATATGTATATTACACTAGTTATCAAAATCTTTAAATGTACCAAAACTGATTAATTTAATTATATTACTTGCATTTGCAGAATGGCGCTTCAAACTTCAAACTTTGTATGCCATAGCAGCAAGCTTTCTGACATGCAGTTGCATGAAATAGAAGTTATCGACTTGCCGCCACCATCAAATACATGTACATATTTACATATATATTTGAGAAAGAAGAAAGCTGTGAACAGTATTAAATGACACTGCGCGCGCCACTATTAAGTAATACCACTAACCATACAACATACAACACACCATATACCAACCTGCTAGAAACGGCTAGATCAAATTCAAAAAAGTTCATAATAATGGCCATTTTTGTTTTAATGAAATATTTTTTTGAACATTGATAGACAATTATCAAGGTTAATAAAGTTGATATTCTCATCAGGAGTGTAGGAGTTGTTTGTTCCAATTAAATTTAAATATTTTGGAGGCTCTTCAACATTTATTTGATTTACACAACAACTGTGGACTTGAATTTTATCTGCATTGAATTTAGTGTCTCATTGATTAATTGGTGAAATTGTAGAATGGGTGGCAATGTACAAACAAGGCTGATTCTTGTTGATTGATGTGACTCATTATTCGGATCTGTTGTTAACCAATCCTTAAGCGATGGATCTCGCAACCAGCTGTCACGCGGTTTCTGTTTGTACTAATATTTCGGCATTTCAATAATCCTCTTTTTCCGCGGTTTCAATTGATGTGAAATTCTTGTTAGTGATGGAGAAATATACAAAAAGATGGTAAGAAGGCTTCATCGATTTCATGTATTGCAATTTGCAACAAATATCGATTCATGTGATGCCCCCGTATCATAACTTTAAAGAATGCTGCCATATTTTGAAATAATGCAATAAAAATTCAGTTTGATCTTCAAAAATGCTAAGATCAGCAGCTAGATCACAATTTTTCCTGCATTTGCCAGTTGAAAAATGCCAGATCTGGCCAGAAAAAGGCTAAGTTGGCAGCACTGGCGCCAGCATGTACATATATTTGTGAGAAGAGAACTTGTATACAAGTTCCGATATCCTAATCCTAAAAAAGGCATACAAAATGCAAAAATACTGAAGAAAAATATAAGAATTGTTAGTTTAATAATAAAGTTGCTGAAATTGCTAAAAAAAATATTTAAAATTGCTAGATTTGTGGCTAATAGCATTTACAAAATAAAAGTTGCAAATTTTTTTAAAAGTGACCAGATCTAGCCACTAAATTGCCAAACTGGCAGCACTGCTGTGGATTAAGTAAGTCTTTTAACAGTGGCATAACCTACAAAGTCTTTTAACAGTGGCAAAGAGCAGCTTTTGATGTTAACTAGTCTTATAACAGTGCAACAAGTGTTGGGCAGAGTGAGAGAGAGAGAGAATGAAACATATTAGCATTTGTTAGAATATCGACATTTTCGTTACCCGAAAAGAATGAGACAAGTGAGTCGCATAACTATTATTTGCGGCCTATGAATCATAGGCTATGATAGTAATACATATGCATGTGTGTATGTATGATATTTGGTCAGCGCTTTGTTCTACGCTATTTTTGTAGGTCTTCGGGTTTTCTCATTCGTTGCCGTCTATTCGTGTTTCTCATTGGCTGCTCGGTTTGTAAATAGTTGATTGGCCAAAGCACGTGAGTGAGAGTATTAGTAGAACGATAAAGTCCAAGTCCGAGGTGGAGGAACGTGAGCTATAGTCTGTTGAAAGAGAGAGAGAATAGCAACACTGTTAAAATACCCCAGCCAACTTCGTATTTGCTCGGACCCTTACTTTTAGCTTCGGGCAACGGAAACGTGGGGTAACGAAAATGTGGGGTAACGAAAATGCGGGGTAAAATAAAGACAAACTTTGTTGTATGGTTAGTGGTAGAGTTGATCCATAGATTTTGGTTTAAGATTTACAAAATGTTAACATGCTCCTCCTTCAGACGCGTTCCGCGGAATGCAGAAGAACTATCTAAGTCACTATCAGATACTATCAACAGGCATTCATATATTTATTTACGAAAAGAGCAAAACTGGGTGATTGGAATTATAACTCATTGGACTTATTCCATTTTCATGAAAATGAGGCAGTTTTGACACCGTTTACTATCTTAAAACTAGTAGACTAACTTAAAACGAGTCGAGTGGAGAATTATATGTTCCATATAGGCATAAGCACTAACCATACAACAATTGGACCAAACATCTAGAACAAACTTTTTCCCCGCTCTAAATGTAAGTATTAGCGTCTATACATCTTCGTATATGCTCGGCTCTTTCTCTTTTAGCTCGTGTCAGTTGCGGGCATAACGGGAACAATTTTAAAAGAAAACCATTTGCAGTATTTGATGAGTTTTTGGTATGATTTATTAAAAAATAGTTCTCTTTCCATGAATAACATTCCATATAGCACTTATAATCTTTTAACATTCAACTAGATTTCAAATATAAAAATATATTTTTTTATTTTACAAAAATATATATATCTTATATAAAAATATATATTTTTTTTAAATAATAAATAATATATATATATATATGCTAATTTAAATTTTTAAAGTAATTAGTTTCAGAAATTACTTAATCAAAATTAAAAACACTACTAAGGTAATTAAATATATAAAAAAAATAGCTTCATTCTCTATGCTGCACTTTATAATACATAATGGTATTTAAGTAATTTAATTTGAATTTAAAGTGTAGAATTATTGATTTAATTAATTAATAAAGAATTAAATGTAAATACTATATATGTCTTTTCGTGTTATTCTCTCCAGGTGTTTGCAACACAATCCCTTCAATATGGAACAGCCCAAGGTTACTTAGGATGATGTATACATATATATATACATATATGTATATACTTTTTTTATACATTATTATCAGTTTTTTTTTTTTATATAAGTTTATTGAAAACAATGCTTTCTACTACATCAATAAGTAACTACGTTGTGGGTTTTGAGGCATCTATAACATAACATGCATTGAGAATAAGTTTTGTGGTTATTTGTAATACTGAGCTTTTCTCGGCATGTTCCACGGTTCATTAACTAGCTTCAATAACTAACTTAGGTTTTTGTATTAAATATGGCCATGCTCATGCTATTATATTTTAGATCTATATTTAGGGTCTTTTCTCTGGTAAATAACAAACAGTTACGTTATTCGATAGATTAACATTTGTAGTTAAAATTTCAAATTAGTAACGCACACATATACATATACATATACATATACATATACATATACATATACATATACATATACATATACATATACACATATTTATTTAAAAACAATTTTTTTCATTGAAGTAACAGCTTCAAACTCAAAAGTTGCTCTAAGACAAAATTATGTTTGCCAATTAAGTTAGTTATTATTGTTACATCGAATGAACATTAACTTTGAGCTCGTTTTTAAATTCGGTTTAGTTTGAGGCGAATAGCGCTTGAACTTTGCCTAGCAAATGCAAATGTAAATTCTAAAATTTAGATTCTAGATGAATCTAGATAGTTATTATATAAATTAATATTATATAATCATTCAGCTTCGTGCGTTTTAGTCGTCCAAATTCCGGGCGCTAACTGTGGAGGTAAATGCGACTGCGATGTGGTCAATTTCTTAAACGTTGATGGTATTATTGCCGTTGGAGTTGATGGTGTTGGAGTTCCCGGGCTCGAAGTCCTTGTTGTCCAGCCCTTCGATAATAGTGAACTGCGCCATGTTCTGGGCGCCGAGCGAAACGGGCGAGGCGGGAGAAGATATCGGATGCGTGCGTGGACTGCTGATCAAGCACAAGCAGATCCCACCAATGACCGCTAGGGCTGTGTATGCAGTCTGCGGTAGTAGTTGAGCAACGACAACGGTGGAGCCAATGAACGGAGCACCAAGAAGCCAGAAGCGTGCCCAGCATATTGTTGAAAATGAAACTATCTTTCGTTTTTCTTGGCTTACTAGCTCCACGGTGCTGGTGGTTAGAATGGAAAGTGCAGTGGATATAGCCATCTTGGACACCATGGCCGTGCACATGAGCATCGCAACGTTGGCATCTAGTGACACGACGCCCGGCTTGGGCACCAGCCAACAGCACCAGGCGAAACAACCAGCCACGATATTGAAAATACCGGCCCAGAGCCATTTGCGTGTGGTATTCATGATTAAATAGAGTCCAATGAATGTTCCAATCATCTCACTTAGACCAGCTATAAAGGTGTTGATGTATAGATGTTCGCGACTGAAGGATCGTATGTTCAGCAAGCAGCCGAAGTAGACACTGATGTAAAGCGACCATGCCAGGTGTACGCAGATCATGTGCCGCTTTGCCTTGTGCCCTTTCCAGAGGGACCACCACCCCGCTGGAGGTGGTGCATCCATGGCTGTTTGTGCCTGTAGTTCCAATTGCTGGTCAATATCGTGGGGTAGACTGAGTTGTGTGCCATTCATCTCGGCACATTCGATCAAAATCTTTTTGGCATCCTGGACGCGACCGCGATTTATCATCCATCGTGGTGAGTCGGGAATCCACCTGTAATGTCATTCAATAAAATTTGCAAATTTAACTTTCTTTTGAGACTTATTAACCTGGCAGTGTTGCCATATCATTGAAATTCTACTAAAGCAGGGAAAATTAGAATTCTTTAAGCACGAATTCGAATTATAGTTGCAAATATAAAGTATATACATACATATATATGCTTCATAGTTGGTTTTATGAATACTTACCGCCACAGGTAAATGAGTATAACAGTGGACCAGGAGATGGCCATATAGAGATGCGACCAGTTGGTCCAGAAGCTGGCTAATCCCGGTAACATCATAAGTCCAAGTGACCAGAATTGCTCGTACAGTGTTAACACATACGTGCGATACTTACCGCCAGTGATGTCCATCACTAATAGACAAAAGTGCGTAGTGCGCTATAGATAGTTGTTTAAATAATATAAAAAATGGGTAGTGATTTTATAGCTTGAACCCATTGGGAAATCAGGGTATAATGGTTTCGTTAAATGTATGAAACAGGCAGAAGGAGGCGTGACAGACCCCATAAAGTATTTATATTCTTGACCAGGGCGACGAACGGAGTCGATTTAGCCATGTCTGTCTGTCCGAATGTGGGAACGAGTCGATGTCAGTAAGTATAAGAACAAGAGACATAATTTTTTGTTAGGTCCGTATATTACACGCGCATAGCTTGTTTCATAAAATCGATAACTATTACTGTTTCTAGAGATATCGATTAGAAACCTTTATCGAGAAATAAATTTTCAAAAATGTATCTCGTTCGCCTACAGAACTAGAATCTCCGAGTCTTTTGCATACTTTGTATATATACATTTTGGATACTGGTCCCAATTCGCCCCCAACCGCCCAAATATATAAAAATATATTTCAAATACTAGAGACCGTAGATATCGATGGCCGCATCGAAACTTGTATTCTATTAGTGACTTCTAGATTTATTTAACCCCCTAATTCCTAAATGTAATCCGTGTTTGTAGTGTTGGGAAATGGTAATGAGTGGGATTGCTACAGGCTACATGAACAAACGCACACGTAATTCACAAAGCTCCAGCGTTAGACACAAGGCCGCAACAGGTTCCGATTTCGTCAGATGGAGAATTGAAATTGAAAATATCACAGACGACTCAACAAACATAAATGTCATGATCAAAATCTGAAAGTTTGATTACGAAAGTCAATCTACAAGGAGATTTAATCATCAAATAAGTTTCCATTACATACTCCATCTGCAGTGCAAGCGAGACAGCAAGGCACCTGCATATGCGTGATTTATTATTCTGTGTGCAAAAACGAAGCGTTCAATTCTTGGAATACCAATTAGCTCGTAGTCCAATTAACTCGACAAGAGCAGGTAATGTTTGATAAAAACTTACTTATCACGACGCCAGCGGTGTTTGTCTGAGCGCAGCAGACAGCGGAGAGGCATCTGAAGAAAACATGAAGCTCATAGGTAGACACCAGACCAGTTAGACTACCACAGATGATTTGCATGATCATGCCGAAAAGCATAATGTTGCGTGGACTGAAGCTGTAGTTAGCGAGAGATGGAGGGAGAGAGAAATAGATAAGTTGGAATATTAATTTAGTAACTTTCGATTCGACATACTATTTTAAAAGGTGATGCGCCAAAATTCCGCCCATCAGTACACCAAACAGATGGAAACATTGGGTTACGGACACGAGTATTTCGCGGGAACAGACGAGATCGTATTGGGTAACCAACGAGTGATGGGTGCTTTCATGCTGAAACTCCGTGCAGGGTATTACAGAGGAGTTGCTAAATTGTTGCTTCTCCCACAGGCCTGGCTGCTGTTCGCGGTCCTCGTACCTAAAGTAGTTGTGAGCGTGCTGCTGGGCATCTTCGAATACATTGCAAAAATCGGTGGTGAGCTCCTTACCATCCAATATATTTGCTGTCACTCTCCAAAGCAAATTAGTTTTGTCTGCTGCCAATTAATGAAATCACATTAGAATTTTGTTTAGAGCACTTTAAAGTTTGGCTTTGTTCAATTGAATTTAGCAAGGGAATTGTAAGCTTGTGAAATGCATTAGCAGATGAGCAGACGCTGAAAAGTATGCAATATAATATTTTATATCATATTTCAATTAGCGGCACCCAGATAACTCATAATGTACCCTCATGTCTGTCCGGCAATGACGTGTGCATGTCGTGAATAGCTGAATTGTTATTTATCAAATATTAATATATAATATTGTCTTATTTGCACACCAATACATTGTACAGTGAAAGTCCTGTACATATTTTTAATGTACTCATTTAGCACTGTGCAGCAATTTTTACTTATACCTTTTTATACCCTGAACCCATTGAAAATGGGAATTCAGGGTATAATGGTTTTGTGAAAATGTATGTAACAGGCAGAAGGAGACGTCGCAGACCCCTTAAAGTATATATATTCTTGATCAGCATGAAAAAATAAGTTGATCTAGCCCTGTCCGTCTGTCCGTCCGTCTGTCCGTCCGTCCGTCCGTCCGTCCGTCCGTCCGTATGAACGTCGAGATTTCGGAAACTACAAAAGCTAGAGAGCTGAAATTTTACATGAATACTCGTATGTTAGCTACGCAGTACGAGTTTGTTTTGTTTTTTCGATAACTCATCCCATTTCCAAATTATCGATAAAAAATCGAAAATTCGTTTACATTTTTTAGGTTTTTATGGTATAACTTCTACATTGTTTCAGCCAGAGACTTCAACTTTATATATTTAGATAGATATTATAAATACGCAGATTTTGTAGTTTTCAGATTTTTGATGCCACGCCCCCCTCGCCCACAATTTGCAAAAAACACATTTCAAATACTAGAGACTTGCAATTTGGCAAATAGATAGATATAGATACTCTTAATCTACTCTTAAAATTTCATAAAGATCATGCATCTAGAAATGGAGTTATAAGCGTCCAAAATTCAGCCCAACCCACCCCCAAGCCACGGCAGCAACTGCGCAGTTAGCAGAGCGTGCGCTTATAAGAGCGTAAAGAAGAAGAGTATCACTTTTTTTGAAGGGTTCAGGGTATCTCGTAGTCGAGCCGTCTCGACTAGAGCCTTCTTACTTGTTTTATTTTGATTTCTCTGAATTTGGGCCAGATCTTTTTGGCTTGGTGGCGCTGAAATTTTGGTGATAATAAAAACTTTGCGGGCATTTTCGTACTGCAGCTCGGCCTACGCGCAACTAAACTAACGAAATGCAGCTATATGCCTTTTGTTCACCACGACGCAAAACGCGCGGACTTCGGCTTCGACTTCCCCTTGCAGTTTTGCCGAGCACTTGACGCGTTGGTGAAAGCTTTTCCCCACCCACGACCAGGCACTATAGCTATAAAACTATCGATACAGACGTTTCGTGATTTCAGCATCAATGGTTGAAACCATCGATATATTATGTATATTCAGATAGAGTGCTGAAAAAGAAATGACATAAAATTATAGCTAAATGCGGTGGTTCCATCTTTATCATCTCCGTCATCATCGCTGCCACCGCCACCTCCATCAGCATCTGGATGCTGCAACTGGCACTGGATGCGCTGTTACTGCTGCTGCTGCCGTAGTTATTACGATTGTTGTTGTTGTTGTTGTTGTTGTTGTTGTTGTTGTTGTTGTTGTTGTGTTGTTGTTGTTGTTGTTGTTGTTGTTGTGGTGTTGTTGTTGTGTTGTTGTTGTTGTTGTTGTTGTTGTTGTTGTTGTTGTTGTTGTTGTTGTTGTTGTTGTTGTTGTTGTTGTTGTTGTTGTTGTTGTTGTTGCTGTTGTTGTTGTTGCTGTTGCTGTTGTTGTTGTTGCTGTTGCTGTTACTGCTGGCTGTGACCATGTTGCCAAGCAGACCTTGACCATGACCATCGGCAACTTGGTTTCTATTGCCGGCACCATCGGTGTTCAAGTTAATAAGCTTTGTAAAAGGCGACCGGGAATTGGAAGCGCGCCTTTTACTTCGTTAAACTGCATCGTCACCAATCAGCGACTGCCTGATGCACTCTTATACACGCCTACTCACATACGCTCAGTCCATGACAACTCACATACGCCCAGTCGCAAGCAAACAATGTGGTCACATGCGCCATGGCAAACTAAAGGCATGTAGCTGCATTTCGTTAGTTCAGTTGCACGTACGCCGAGCTGCAGTACGAAACAGTACGAATGCTCGCAGAATTTACATTACCAACAAAACATAAGCCAAAAATTGCAGAGAAATCAAATCTGTTCCAAGTATTCAAACAAAACGTTCATTCAAACGGAGAAATGAACTGTCGTCATCTTGAAAGAACATTAACTTTTTATAGCTCAAGGCAATACTGTGACCACATTAATTGCTTGCGACTGGGCGTGTGAGTGCGTGTGAGTTGCCCCCTTTGTACCCAAACTCAAAAAAAAAAAAACGCATTTCGCTTGCAATTTGACAAAAGACACATTTATATGTTTTTAAAAAATGTTCTGAAAATTTCATGAAGATCGTCTATCTAGAAATTGAGTTATAAGTGTTCAAAGTATAGCCCAACCCACCCCAAGCAAGCAAGAGCAACTGCGCAGTTTCAGGGCGCACGCTTATACGTACGTGAAGAAGTAGACGGGTCCAGTGACGAATCACAAGTTCTATCCCCATCCGAGTTGAGCCTGGGCAAGGAGGAGCCGAATTCGGCAAAGCTGAGCGTTGTCTCATTGGACTTTTTCGTTCTACCAATACTATTTCCCCCATTTTACACGTGCTTTGGCCAATGAACCGTTTACAAAACGAACAGCCAATGAGAAACACAAACAAACGGCGCAAGGAATGGAAAACACGCTGAGCTACAAAAATAACGCGCATCAAATATCAACAAGAATCAAAATAGCAGCACGTACATATATAAATATATATGTATTATTATCATAGACCCCGAATAACAGTTATCCGACGATACTGCTCAAAAGCATACAATCACAGCCTTACTCTGAGTATGAGAGCTATTTTTGTATTTTTTCCCTCTTAGTCTGACAGTTTGGCATGGATGGATTCCCGTGGCGTGGATGGATTCCCGCACAGTGATTTATTTTGTGACTATTATCTTAAAGGTTCATTTACGAAAGTATATACATGTATTTGCTTTGTGAAGAAAACAAATGATTAACATTTTGTTTAATTATACCCTGAGTGAAAATGAGCAATAAGACTATTATGGGTTTGTTAAATGAAAGTAACAGGCAAAATGAGGCATGGATGACTCTATAACGTATATACATATATTCATGATCAGGGCGAACAGGCAGAAGGAGGCGTGGATGACCCTATAGAGTATATATATTCTTGATCAGCACAAGAAAATAAGTTGATATAGCCCTGTCTGTCTATCCTTCCGTCCGTTTGTTTGTCTGTCTGTCTGCCCCTCTGTATGTCTGCCTGCTGTGTATCTGTCTGTCTGTGTGACCCTTTATATGTATGTCTGTGTGTCTGTCCCTCTGTCTCTGTATGTCTCTATGTTTGTCTGCCTATTCCTCTGTCTGTATGTCTGCCTGTCTATATGTCTGAACGTATATTGTATATCAGTATATATGTGTGTGTGAGTGAGGTGTGAGTGTTGCTTCATCCTTGAAAGAGAGCCTTTTTCGTACATACTGACTACGAAAATACTGATAGCTATGACTAAAATCCTTCAGAGATAACACAGCCGACACTGGGACAGTAGTAGGAACCTTACAAGTGTCACCTGCGCTACAAGACGTTTCGTTGCGTCTGCGTCTCAAGGTGTTGCACACGGTCGGAGCTATCACAAGTGCAAGCAACAGCACTCATATGTATTTAAAGTGGCAAATTATTTCCGGTCTAGGAATAGCCAATGTCATTTAAAAACAGGATAAGTATAAATGTTGCATTCTGTTTGCCGTTGAGGTCGTTTTTCGGTTGCGCTATTGGCTGCCAAATTGTTTATGGTCAGTGACATTTCTGTACTTTTTACTAAATCTAATAAAATTAATAAATTTGACACAATTCATAGAATTAGATGGGAGTAATTAAAGTTTCAAAGGCTCGAAAAAACTGCAAGGGGAAGTTAAAGCCGAAGCCGAAGTCGAAGCCGACACGTTTTGTGTCGTGTATAAGAGTGCATCAGTCAATGGCCGATTGGGGGCGATGCAATTTAACGAAGTAAAAGGCCTGCTTCCGAAAGCCGGCCGATTTCACACACAGTGACAACAGCAGCAACATCAATATTAACATCAATTGTAATAACTACGAAGTTTTAAATTTAATTTATATTTGTATATTTATTGTAAAATGCTTGCTGCCAACTTAGCAATTGATAATAAGCTATTTGTAAACATAGCAGTGAATTTATTTGGGTTCAGCTGGTAAATTTTAGATCAGGGCAGTAGTGTTCTTAGAAGGAGTCGAGGCCGAACATAACTGGATAATAATTTGGTAGCTTACACGAAAAAAAACGCGAAAAAATATATCTACCACAGCTTATTGATCTTGAGTTGTCAACCCCAGTATATATGCCAAATTTTAAGTCTCTAGTGTCAATAATGTCAAAATTTTAGCACAATTTGAAAAATAATTATATATTCAGTTCCAGTTTGCCACGCCCCCAATTTGCGTAGACATATAACTTTTTCATATCTCTTCATATAATCAAAAGATTAACTCACATGCCAAATTTCGAATAGCAATTGCGGATCGGGAAAATTTGCACACTTTATAATTCGAGAGCATACATGATTATGTGCGCTAAAAAATATTGCATTTATACGGCCAGACGGACAGACGGACAGTGCTACATTAACTTATTTTTTCGCACTGATCTAGAATACATATACTTTATGTGCCCTGCGACTTCTCTTTCTGCCTGTAACATACATTTTACCAAAAACTTTCTTTAAATCTTTGAGTTCGAGAATTTATATACTTTTGTAGCTGTGAAATGAACGACAAATCGTATGTTTTGCATTACGAATATACGTAGCGACGTCAAACATATACAAATTACTTGTGACGATTTTAGCAGCAGAACAAAATTAAAGCGTAAATAAATACGACAAATGGACAACCTGGAAATTTAGCGGGGAGCGATGAGAGGAATTGATATAGTGCGTTTAACCTTGTTATTGAACTCGTTGTCTGTGTTTTTGCCTGATGCCTATTGAGATTCGCTTGCGCTGTTATTTCGCAGCTTCCAACTAAGTGAGACCTATTAAAGCGACAACACCAACAATAACAACCACGACAGCAGCACGACAGGTGACAATATTTTGACAACAAATAATAATAATAACATTTTTTCTGTTGCTAATTTAATTTTTTCATTTGATTGTATTTATTTAACTTTGCAATTCGCATCTGCATTTCACATACATATAATCAATTTGCATTTATCAGACTGGAATTTCGATTTGAGCAATTATAATTGTGATTATGATATGTATATATTTACATATAAATTATACTCAATGAGTTTTTTCTTATCATGCTAAACTAAAATAAAGTAAGTAGTACTAGTACACATGGAGGACAATGTCTAATTTGAAGTCTCTAGTTCAGATATATGGATAGAGCTGTATCGGATCAGGAATAATTATTGACTCTACGTGTGTCTCAATATCTACCTGTAACATATATTTTAGCAGAAACATCATATCCTAAATTTCATATCCCACATTCTAAACTTTAATATCTTTAAATATTTATTTTGACTTTAAAAAGCAAAAAAATTTTAAATTATTATTTATTTTGTTATTAAAAAGTATTTTTTGCAATGATTTCAGTTCATCCTGCTCTTCAGAAATTAATCAATTTAGACTTTGCGTGTACAGTTTATTTTGAGAGACATTATTAGTTTATTTAAATAAAACTTAGTTTCCATTTAATTACAATGCATTCTAGAGCTTTATTTATGTCGTCGTCCTCTACTTCTTGAGCTTCACGGCATTGTAACAACCTTGTACTCAGTGCAGCCTCGGGAACTGCCTCCTTGGGCACCGGGATGTGGTAATGGCAATTCCACAATGAACATATTTTTGGCTTTTTTATGCAATTTTTTGTTAATAACTGAAAACGAAAGATTACGGTGAATATGTCATATATCAACGGATAAAGAACTTACATATATAGTTGGGATTCCGTATAAAAGTCCTCTGCTTTGGTTTCGCTTTGCGTATCACGGGTCCTTTTTTAGTTATGATTTCATTTTCTTTAATGGGATCTGTTTCTGCAACGGGTTCATTTTCTCCATCGATGTTCCTCACATTTTTTGGGGTTCAATTATTGACGGAATATCATTTATGTCAATTGGTTCTGGGGGCTTGCAAATTATATTGGCATGCACCGGTAACACAAACAGGCAGATAAAATAAACAATATATAATCGCCCTCTACTCATATTCAACGTTTGATAGCAAATGACGCGTGGTTGCCTATCTTACATCGTATCATATCGCATTAGCTTCAGTTTTTGCTCAAATATATGTATGTTAAGCTTGTAAAATCTTTAAATGTACCAAAACTAATTAATTAATTTATAGTACTTATATTTGAAGGAAGGCGCTTCAATCTTAAATGTGGAGGCCATAGCAGTAAGCTTTATATCATGCATACGCAGGAAATATAAGTTATCGACTTCCCGCCACACTCAAATTATAAATTCGGTATCATCGGATATTTAGCTTGGTCACACTTTAATTGCTCGCATCTAATTTGTCTACAAGTTGAGTCAAATTTATTAGTTTTTTATTGGTAAAAAGTGCAGAAATGCCACCGACTATAAACAATTCGGCCGCCAATAGCGCAACCGAAAAGCGACCTCAACGGCAAACAGAACGCAAGTAAGTAGTGTATGATAATATTTTTTATTCAATTTTTGCCAACGCTTAAACTTAACCTGCTTTTTGATGACATTGGCTATGCCAAGATCGGAAATAATTTGCCGTGTTAAATATGGAAATAATCTGCCGGATATACCCTTCGATCTGAAGTTCCTGCAGTATCCATTCGATAGCAATCGTTTTGTACAGTATAATCCAACATCGCTGGAACGCAATTTCAAATACGATGTACTAACTGAACATGATTTGGGCGTCACAGTAGATCTTATCAACCGGGAGCTGTACCAGGCAGATCCGATGTCCCAATTGGATCCAGCAGATGAAAAACTACTAGAGGAGGAGACCTTGACGCCCACAGACTCGGTACGCTCTCGACAGCACTCGCGCACTGTGTCCTGGCTACGCAAATCTGAGTATATTTCGACAGAGCAAACGCGTTTCCAGCCACAGAATCTGGAGAATATTGAAGCCAAGGTGGGCTACAATGTGAAAAAATCTCTGCGCGAGGAAACTCTCTATTTGGATCGCGATGCACAAATTAAGGCAATCGAGAAGACGTTTAGTGACACTAAGAACGACATTACGAAGCACTACTCCAAGCCGAATGTAGTGCCGGTTGAGGTGCTACCCATATTCCCCGACTTTACCAATTGGAAGTATCCGTGTGCTCAAGTCATTTTTGACAGCGATCCAGCACCACAGGGTAAAAATGTGCCCGCTCAGCTGGAGGAGATGTCACAGGCTATGATTCGTGGTGTGATGGATGAGAGTGGAGAACAGTTTGTAGCCTACTTTCTGCCCACAGAATCAACACTGGAAAAGCGCCGCATTGACTTCGTGGCCGGTGAACTTTACAAGGACGATGAGGAATATGAATATAAAATTGCACGAGAATACAATTGGAATGTTAAGACAAAGGCATCCAAGGGCTATGAAGAAAACTATTTCTTTGTCATGCGACAAGATGGCATCTACTACAACGAGCTGGAGACACGTGTACGTCTCAACAAACGTCGCGTCAAAGTGGGCCAGCAACCCAACAACACGAAATTGGTACGTATTCAAAGCATTTCTATGAATTCTTTACTAATTCATTTTTGGTATCTCTGGCATGACAGGTGGTTAAGCATCGTCCGCTGGACGCCATGGAACATCGTATGCAACGCTATCGTGAGCGCCAGTTGGAGGTTCCTGGTGAAGAGGAGGAGGAAGACGACGATGAAATGGAAACAGAAGAGCAATCCGCAAGCCAGCCAGCAGTTGAGCAGGAAAAGCCAACAGCAGACAATGCAGTCAAATCAAAGACGCCTGATAACGTGGCAGCTGCTGGCACCGCTGCACCTGCGCCGGATGCACAGCAGCAACGCGAACGGCAATCACGTTCCAGAACCCGTTCCGGTGGCAGTCGCTCGCGCACGCGTAGCCGCAGCGGTGGCAGCGGCAGTGGCAGTGCAGCCAGTGGCTCGCGCAGTCGTAGTCGCAGTCGCTCTAGCTCAGTTTCAGGCTCAGGCTCACGTGCCAGCAGTCGATCCAAATCTGGATCACGATCACCAAGCGGCTCCCGTTCACGATCTCAAACACCAGCCGGCTCACACAAGTCCCGAAGTCGCAGTCGCACGCACAGCCGGTCCAAATCGAAATCAAAATCCAAATCAAAGTCGCGCAGTCGTAGTCGTAGTCGCAGTCCCAGTCGCAGTGTATCAGGATCGCGTTCTGGCTCAGGATCCCGCTCACCCAGCCGTTCGCGCAGCGGAACTCCAAGCGGCTCGGGCTCTAGCTCTGGAAGCGGATCAGAGGAGGAATAAAACTTAACAATACTTTTCCGCATGTAATTTACGAATAATACACAAAAATAAACAAACAAATCAAATTGAAACACATTTACGTTCCGTCCATGAGGAAGTTACGGAACAGCTCGCCATCCGGGCTTTGCTGCTCCGTTTGCTGTGGTGAATAGAGGCGCAAGTTCTGCAACTGCTGCAGCGGGGAGCTGCTGCCATCGAAGTGCGCGCCACTGTCCATAACAACCGGCTGTGGTTGCTGCGGTGGCTCCACACTGCAAATTCCCAGCTTCTGGCAGCTCTCAACGACAATGTCATCAATCGTTTGCGAAAGCAATGCCTCCTGATCACTGCCGTTTATGTGAATGACCGCATTGCTAGCTGTGTGCTCGGCTTGCACACTGACCGCGCTCACATTGGACTCCAGCAACGCCTTGATCAGCTGCTCCGGCGTCTGTGGTTCGTCAGCGTTGTTAGCACATTTGTGTGTTCGCAGCGACACCTTATAGCGAAATGTCTTCTGGCACAGGTCGCACTTGTAGGGCATGACACCAGTGTGTATGCGAGTGTGCACCAGAAAAGAGACACGTTGCCGAAAGCATTTACCTTTATGGAATAGTTTGGGTGAGCTGGTGCATTGATCTTAACCCATTGAAATGAGCATTTCTCCAGAAGTCAGCTTTTTGTAGCGTTTTTGTATTTATCTTGAAAACGGATCAATTTTAATGCTAATCAATATAAAACTATAAAATTAACTAGTTGTGAAAATAAAGAAGTAATTTGCCATTTTCAACACTAAAATCCGTTTTCAAGATAAATACAATAAAAAACCAAAGGTCAAAAGTTACAAAAAGTTGAAATTTCTGGAGAAATACCCATTTAGAAATTATACTCTGATTCAGAAATCTTTGTTTAACGTACCGCAGACCTCGCACTTAAACGGCTTCTCGCCGCTGTGGATGCGCTGATGATTGTGCAGCGTTGACAGCTCCTTGAAGGCGCGCCCACAGATGCCGCAAGCATGCGGCTTCACCTCGCTGTGGTAGAGTAAATGCTTGTGATAGGATTGCTGGAAGGTGAAGGTTCGGGCGCAGTACTGGCAGGTGTAGGGCATCTCGCCCGTATGTAGACGCTTGTGCTTCTTTAGGAAATACTTGGTGGTGAACATTTTGGTGCACACGTCGCACTCCCAGTTTTTGGGCGTGCTACCGTACTCCGAGCCGGGTGCAGTCTCTGCTGCAGCAGACGGCTCCTGCTTGAGCATGTAAATGGCACCACTCAGGGCATACGGTTGGGTGTTGCTGGTCGCTGTGCTGGCGCTGCTGCCATTGCTGGACGATGCCTCCTTGTGACGAATGCGATCGCAAATGCTTATTTTGGGCGTGACACTAATTATGTGACCATTGGTGTTGCTCGCATTGTTGTTTTGAGTGCTGTTGCTGCTGTTACTGTTGTCGTTCAGGTTGTTATTGAGATTGTTGCTGGTGGCACTTGTAATAGAGCCGACCGTGTGCAACACCTTGAGATGCACACGCAACGATCCCTTCATGCGAAAAGTCTTGGAGCACAGGTGACACTTATACGGCTCCTGCTGCTGCCCCATTGTCGGCTCTGTTATCTCAGCATTCTCATGCACCAGCCGGAAGTGAATGTCGCGCAGCTCCTCGTTGCGAAAATTAAACTCACAAATGTCACATCTGGCTGGGGGCGTGGCAGGTGGCGCAGGCGGCTGTTCGATGGGTTTGGCACGTGATTTTTTGCCACGTCGCTTAGGAACGGCAGCCGCCGGAGGTGAACTGGCTACACCAAGGCAATTAGATGACGGAAGAATGGTGGAAACAGTCTCTGTTACAGCTGGAGTGGGGACGTTTGGAGGCACTACAATTGGAGCGGGAGCGGGAGCTGGAGCTGGAACTGTATCTGCTGTGGGCTGGCTCATCAGGCTAGTGTGACTAAATAGATGTATGGTCAGCTTGTCCAGACCCAGAAAGAGCTCCTTGCAGTTAGGAAAGGGACAGGCCAAGGGGCCATTGGCCGCCTTGATTAGGCGCTGTTGTAATGCATCGATGCTATTGAAACTCGGCACCGCGCACAGTGGACACAGCACGGACATGGAGCACATGGCGCAACAACTTTTCACACAATTGGGAACTGGGAATACCTTTTCAATACGCAAACGAGTCCTCGACCATTGCGCTGACCGACAAAGATTATTTTTTCTTCTTTTGCCTATTGAGATATTTTCTAAAAATACTTGCAACGAAAAAATATTGAAAGAAAATTTTTGTGCCGACGGCGACGGTGACGGCGACGACGTTCGTCTGGGCGATATCGAAAATAATGAAACATATTGCGCTCCCAGGCCGGCGAGAAGTGAAAAAGCGAAAAACGAATTTTCGAAATCCACGAGCCGAACAGCTCCGAAAAGTGGCCCGCCGCAGACAGCTGTCCGCTGCTTCCTCTTCGAGTTGTTTTTGGTAACAACGATCGCCTCGTTGGCCAGTGGGCGTATTTAGTACAACAGAGCTCTTGGCTCTTTGTTTTGATCTTGTCATTTAAATGAATCTGAATCGGACAGCTGCTGGGCATAGTCCATATACATAGCATTTGTACAGTTGTATGTAATGCATATTTCAAAAGAAAATTGAACACTTTTTTAAATGGGTCATAGCTAAAAGTACACTGAGATATTATAGGGTAGAATCACAAATACAAATTCAAATTGAAAATTAAAATATAAAGACATGTGTATCTATATATGAAACGGTATATAATAATATACATACATATCATGTACATGTATTTATAATATACATACTAAATATTTAATATTTGTATGCAATTTGGAAGTCTAAATATTGAATGTACAATATAATATATGTATTTATAAAAAATATAAATTATTTTTAATATTTAACTTTAGCCAAAGCTAAAAAGATATATTTAATCTTCATTCAGGATAACTATGTATGTCTTTTAATATATTATTAAATTGAGAACGAAAGGAAAACAAAAATCTCTATCAATGCATGAATCTTGGACTTTTTCAAAGAGTTTCAGCTCAATTTTCCTTGACTTTTTCAAAGTTTCAGATAAATTGAAAAATTTTCATAAACTAAATATTATTTTACAGGTACAGAAAAACAACAAAATTTAGGTTGCTTGTTAAATATTTAATTAATTAAACTAAGCAAATTAATTATTATTCGATCAGAGTTCAGTTTTAAAGGCTTTGTCACAGCTAAAAGTATTCTCATAGTTTGTGCACAAAAAGCTCTCATTCAAGGGTATTTGATAGCTGTGAGGAATTACGCTCTATTTATAATCAAGAATACCTATATACTACACATATACATATAAAGTATATATATATATATATATATATATATATATATATATATATATATATGTGTGTGTGGTCAGCGCTTTGTTGTGCGCTATTTTTGTAGCTCTTCGTGTTTTCCCTTTTCGATGCGCCGTTTATTCGTGTTTCTCTTTGGCTGTCCGATTTGTAAACAGTTCATTGGCCAAAGCACGTGAGTGAGTGGAGAAATAGTAATAGTAGAACGAAAAGAAAATTGGAAAATTTGTGAGAAGCATCACTTCTTCTTCTTAGGTGGAAAATCCAAGGAGACGACGCTCAGCTTTGCGGAATTAGTATCTTCCTTGCCCAGGCTCAACTCGGAGGTGGAGGAGCGTGCGCTATAGCCTGTTGAGAGAGGGAGAGAGAGAGAGAGAGAGAGAGAGAGAGAGCGAGAGACAGAGTACTGTAATCTCTATAAAGTTGTCGTTACAGATCTTGCCACCCACCTTTCACTGAGTAGCACTCCATTGAGGAACTGGACGTTGTCCTGGAGAACGCGCAACTGCGCACAGGCTTCAAATGCTGCGGCAGCTTGATTCCCTTGTCCAGCATAAAGGCTATAATTTCGGCACCATCTGGATCGCTAACGGTCATGTCGCACAACAGATTCAATACCTTTCTGTTGCGAGTCTCCAGCTCCTGTAGATTGAGGTCTCGTTCAAATAACGTCAGAAAGTCGGCGCTAATGGCCTTCTGTTTGATATCCTTGAGCAGCGATTGTATCTCGCGGTTGGCTCGTTCAATTTTCGACTTCTGATCGTGCAGTTCCTTCTTTAGCTTGTGCAACGTTTCCGTATCGTCTAAGCACTTTTGTTTTGCCGTTTCGATTTCTGCCATTAGATTCTCAATATCCTGTTGATGCTGTTCGATTTTATTGTCGTAAGCCTCGACCTTGCAGCGCATCACCTTTAATGCCTCCAGGTCCTTGCAATAGGACTCCTGCGCTTTCTTCAGCTCCTCCTCAGCGTGCTGTTCATCTGCAAAGATAGAAAGAAATTAAATAAGGGGAAATTCACTTCGCATAATATAAAGTATATGTAAAACTGTCTTTTAACTATGTTTTAATCCAATATTCTCCCATTCCCGGCAGAGTCCGAAACTAACATACAAACCTCTAGAGTTATCATCGAAAGTCCTTAGATTCTTGCGGTAGTTGTCATTGGACTTGTCGAATTGGCGCAACGTATTCTCCAGGGCAATCACCTCCTTCTCCGCCTTGAGCACCTTTTTGTTGAGTGTGTCACCCTCATCGGCCAGCAGCTGTCGCTCCTGGGCATTTTCGACTTTCAGCTGAGTGGCCGTTATTATGGTGCCATCCTCGTTGACGCCCAGCAACGCCGATGTCATCTCGAACCGAGCACGCAGAGCGTTGATGTGTTTGTTGCGTTCTCCAATATCGGCGCGCAGGGTGCTCAGCTCCTCGTTGAGATGTTTTCGTTTCAGGAGTAAAATGTCCCGCTGGCTGCGCAGCTCCACAAAGCGATCCTTGATGATGCGCTGGAAGGCCAGACGATGCTGATTCAGGCTGTAAGTGCCCTTCTCACAATTCTCGATCACATTCTGGATATCGCAGCAGCGCATCTTGAGCACATTTAGCTCCACTACGAACTCCGAGTTTTCATATCGATTCATGCGCAGGCGCTTAATGGTGCCCTCGCAGTAGACCTGCGCCTCCTTCACCTTAAACTTGATGACCTCCAGTTCCTTGGCATCGTTGTTATAGACCCCGACCAAGGCGTTCATGCTGTAGTTGAGTTTCTTGTTTTGCGCCTCTGTGGAGGTCAAACGCCGCTGCAGCTTGGCCAGATATTGCTCCAGCTCAGCGAGAATCTTCTGATTGCGTGCCTCCGCCTCTGGATCCGAGTTCTTTCCTCGCAAGTCGGCTAACTTGCGCTCGCACTGCAAGTACTTGAAGGACATGTCGTAGTGTATTTCCGTCTGGCGCTTTATTTCCAATTCCACTTGCCGCTGGCTGCGTGTGACGGCAACCAGCGTGGACTGCAGAGCTCCATTTTGCACTATGATCGTCGTCTCCTCATCCTTGAGTTCGCTAATCTGGCGCTGGGTGCGGTAGAGTAGCTCATTGCAGCGCTGCTGCTCTTTGTTGAGCAACTTGAAGGCCTCCTCTTCGCCCTCCATCATCTCGTCAAGTATTTGTAGCCGCTGATTGGCATCGGTGTGCTTGTCCTCGATCGTCTTCAGGCGTTCCTCGACTTTCTTCAGCGTCGTGGCAAAGTTCTCAATCTCCGCAAGCTTCTCATCGCGTTGCTTTAGCAGCTTTCGATTATCCAGACGCTGAGCGTGCACCTGATTGGACAAATTCTCCAGTTCGTGGCGCAAGGCCAAGATCTCGCGCTCCTTCAGTATAGACGTATCGACCAGGCGCTGTATCTCATTCTTGGCATCGGATGTCTCCGAATTCAATATCTCGATGCTCTGCTCGACCAGTCGATTATTCTCCAGAACATCGTTCAGTGTCTCATTTGCATTGAAATATGCGTTGGCCATGACCTCTGCCTGCTCCGTCAACCGGATGCACTCCTCCTCGCCGTTCTGAATATCCTGCTCGCGCTGCGTCATCTGATTAACCGCTTGCTTCCATGTATCCACCATCTGGCGTCGCTCCAGATGCGCCTCCCTATACAAGCTGGCCGTCCGCTCCAGGTTCTTCTCCAGCGTGCTCTGCTCATCGTATAGCATGACGACCGCTTTGCGGCGCTTATCGATCTCTGCTTGTAGTAGTTGACGGCGCGTGTTCAACTCTTTTGCCCGCTGCTGATCATCCTGGTAGTATTTATCGATCAGCTGGTAGCCTTTGTTGCCATCCTCCATGGCCTCGGCCCACTCGACCAGGCTCGACTTGGCCGCCTTGATGCGCTTTGTCAAATCATCGATTTCACGCTTGTTTTTATTAATTTTACCTGCAATTCAATCAAGTATAAGATACGTTATCTCTTACTTGTTATCTGTTATCACTTACGCAGCGTGTGCTCCGCGTATTCAGTGTACTCCGCCAGCTCCTTTTGATTCTTGCGCAAATCCTCCTTCAGCTTATTGCGCTCCAATATCACCAGCTGCGTGCGATGCGCCTCCTTCAGCACATCGTTCTTTACCGAATTGAAGAAGGTCTGCCATGGCATTTAGTTGAGGAATAATCGTTAGTCCATAAACAACAATAACTCGCCCCATTACTCACAATATTTTGCTGAAGTGTAGCCTCAATGTTTTTCTTATGACGCTCAATTGTCTTTTCGCGCTCTTCCAGGTTGACAATGCGCTGCTGCAGATTGAACTTCTCTGCCCGCATGCTAACCATCTCCTGGAGGATGGCCAAATTCTCTGCGTTTGCCATGGGTATGTCGGCCTCGACGGTCCAGCCCATGGAGCGCATGGCCTCCAGCTTGAACTCGTCAAGCGAGCTGCTCTTCATGTCATCCGTTTTGTTATCGCCCATTTTGGTATATGTGAGTATAAAAAGCCGGATATGCTATATCTGGTGCTATATCCAGCTGAGAGTCTATTAAATTGAAATTCATATTTGAAAAGCAAAACTAACTGTTTCACTATGCCAACCAGGTTGTGTCGTTTCTCTTTCTCTCTCTCTCTCTCTCTCTCTCTCTTTTTTCCTCTCTCTCTCTCTCACTCCGTTGTTCTGAGCAACTCCTGTTGTTGACAATTACAAACGGCGAAAAATGGAGGTATTTAGCCATGGGCTAAGGAACATTTTGTAGCCTAGTACCCATTCCTTCTCGTATCAATTTGTTGCAGAAAGTGCATGACTGGGGTGATATATTTTCGTAGTATAAGGTGCTATACTCCCCTATATACGTCGAGTTGCACTCAAAGTATTTCATTCAATGTTTACATGTAATAAGCGGGTATTAAATTGTCGGTAAAAGTCTTAAGGATTTGCCTTGCTATAATAATGTAGGTTTTCCATACAATGTTGTTTATAAATTAACTGCTTTCGCATTGCTACAAAATAATGGAATACTGAAATGTTCAAAATGTTCAAATTTATTAATGGATCATATTTATATAATACATATATTTTTATATATTATAATTCTCTGCGAACTTGCAGAGGCCAGGGTAGTTGACGTTCATGCCAGTCACGCAGTCAATGCCCACCGGACCTCGCGCATAAACCGGACGGCCGACGACATTTTTGACGGCATAATTGCAGGTGACGAGGAAATGCTTCCGGTTGTTCTTCTCGAAACGGGCAGCTGCACAGCCCACGGCAATGTTGCGCTGCTGAGCCATCACGGCAAAACGGTTAATCTTACTGGGGAAAGGCAGACAAAACATGGGGCTTATATAATTATCTCGCTTGGTTATATTTCTCAATCCACTTACCCGCCAGACCAGCTACTGGGATAACTATTGATGACTGCCATATTGGCATTCTCGTGCTCTAGCCACCAGTTAGTAATAGCCTGTCTCAGCAGATACTGGTTCGTCCTCACGCCTGTTTGAGCCTCATTATAAGCAAAGTAGGCTATATTCTGGCCACTGTTGCGGAATCGTGCTGTATTGTGGCAGTTATCTCTCTGCCTTTGGCACTGTTTCACATTCAGCTCGGCGCGTCTGGCCAGGTCAGCGTCCCAGCGTACGTAAGCCATGCGGCGAGCCGGGCGATAACCAGGCAACTGACCTAGTGCTAGACGATTGCGGCGGGCATTGTGGGCGGCCACTATGAAATTACGGAGGTCCACATTCATGTTGATCAGGTAGGGCGCAGGAGTAGCTGGACAGGTGCTAGCCCAAGCCTGGAATTAAAAATTGATTAATTAACTAATCTTCCAGAGCCAATCAACCAATTAGCTGCTGCACGTACTCCACCATTATTACATGGTGAGGTCACATCTTCATCTTCATCACCACCATCTTCGGCCCCTCCGTCACCACCATCTTCGGCTCCTCCGTCACCACCATCTTCGGCCCCTCCGTCACCACCATCTTCGGCTCCTCCGTCACCACCATCTTCGGCTCCTCCGTCACCACCATCTTCGGCTCCTCCGTCACCACCATCTTCGGCTCCTCCGTCACCACCATCTTCGGCTCCTCCGTCACCACCATCTTCGGCTCCTCCGTCACCACCATCTTCGGCTCCTCCACCTACTCCACCACTAAGTCCACCAACTCCACCAAGTGCGCCGCCTACATCATGAATACTGATGATGATAACGGTCAACGCAAGACAAAGTATTACAAATCGCAACATTTCGTAAAGAACTCACTAATCTGAGCTCGCGATCCACACCTTATATAGTCCAAGAATGCTTTGGCTACGTATGTACATAGAACACTTAATCGAACTTTGTTAACTATACTGTAATTATTTAAAGTGTATTAACAGCTGTGTTTGTGCTCCCGAAATTTCCAAGCATCTGTAATATATTTGATTGCATTGTATATTTGTTACCATCTATTATAATATAATTCTATATGTGTACGTGTCTAAAGTAGATAAATGGATAGGAATGTCTGGAAACCTATTATTTGGATATATCATGTGGTATATCAACTAATATAATATCTGCATAAAAGTATAATTGAAAAATATTTAACTATTTTTCTATATGATTTGAAGAATTACATAGCTCTAAGTTTTAGAAATTGTTCTGCTCAATTTCTGCTTCTTTAAAATCGATAAATATCGATTTCAAACATTACCAGAATCCAAATGTGGATATTACTGACAATTGCACACAGGGTATTTTCCAGTCGATCACAAATTATGTTACCAACTCAGTTTTTACAAGTGCCTTCAAAGAACATATTGTTGCTAGCCCATCTTCCAGTTGTTCAAACAATTTGGCAAAGTAAGTAAGTTACTTGCACATAAATTAGACGAAAAACAATTTATAAACATTTTAATAGTCATTTATTTATTTTTTTTTCTTTTTAGTTTTGTTTTATTTGCTTCCTTTTTTTGTTGATTTCAATGTTAAAGAGCAATTTTTGTTGTTGTAACTATTGTATAATATTTATATGATAAATTTAATGCTAGCTTTCATTTTTATAACTTCATGCGGTAATATTTAATATATTTATTATAAGTATTATAATTTTAAATCATCATTAATATTATTTTCATTGTAATCAGTACTGCAAAAATTGATAGATCGCTTCATATGCTCAATTATACATAGATATATATATCCGTTTAGCAACTCGATTTATTACTTTCCATTAACAAACTCAATAGTCGTATATATATATATGCAATTACATTTATATATGTATATATTTATAGTGTTTGTATAGATTGGTTTTATGTAATATGAACTAAACGCTACATCTTGCCAAACGAAATGGTTGAACTACTCGTGTTTACTCTTTTCTTTCTGTTACCTTGTTGGCTATGCTTTGCAGGCGGACACCTCTTGCAGATTATATATATGTTATTTTAGATCCATAATGTATTTGTTTTTCAATTTATTTTTTATAAATTTTAATTTCAAGGGTGGGCGCTTTTTTATTTATAAGTTAATTTTGCTTTGAATTTCTCTCATATACATATATATGTATATATAAATATATATCTATTTCGATATATGTATGTACGTAAAAGTTTTATGGGGAAGAAAAGCTGAATTGCCGTGTCATCTGATTTCCTCAGTGATTTATAACATATATACATATATATATATGTTTAGCAGTAATAAACATTACCATTTGAATTCGCTCCCGCAACATAACAAAAAACTTAATAACAAAATTTGGATTTAATTATTTCAATAATTACTCACTAAAGCGAAAATCCAAACTTAAATCTAAACAAATTATAATATTTAGTGGAAAATGAGGGAAACTCAGATTCCCATTACATCTTTTCTTTTTGTGAAAAACAATTAGTTTTGGTTTCTTGCAATTTATGCGCTTTACTAATTAATTTATTTAATAGCATTTTAATTGGTGGCCTTTGCAATTTATGTTATTCTATGTATGAATGTGTGTATGTGTGTGTGTGTGAGTGGGGTTTCGTATATGAACAGAGGGCGGTCACGAGTGTTAATGTGTGTGTGGTTTCAAACAACAGGCTGCACTGCACGCATAAGTGAGCCAGTGTCTCCTTTTCATAAGCAAATTTGAGAGTAGTACTAAAAAAAAAAAGAAGATATATATATATATATATATGCATACATACATACATTTATATATATATACATATGATATATGTCGAAATTTAACAATTTGTGGAGAAAGTGGAGAGGGGAAGCAGGGTAAGTATGTAAGTGTGAAAGAAGAGAACTGAAGAATAGCGTGAAAGTTTGATTGATTGATTTTTGTTCTTGCTTGGGTTGCTGCTATCCGATTGTTGCAGTGTTTTAAAGTTACTATAATCATCTAAAGATAAATAGAACTATATAGACTTTGCATGTAGATGTGTAATTATGTGGGTGTGTTATGTTCATAACGTTTCTTGTCACGCCTTTAGTTATTTGTTATTTGCTCTTCATGTTTCTAATTTGTTATGGTACTTTTAAGACAGATGGAAGGACATGCTGCCCTCGTTGGCAGCCACTTTCAACTTCTGTCGCATCACATCACGACTCGAGTAGTCCGGCAACTTGAGATAGTTGACACAGGTCATCACAGATGGTAGATAATCATTGGGATTCTGGTTCCCATCCAAGGTCTTGCGCACAATGGTCAGCGGCGGTGTCAATGATTTGAAGCCACCAGTTGGCAGACGTGGCGATCCGGTGACAAATTGAAGGAACGCACGCTGCTCATCACGATTGTAGGAGACAAGAATCTCGTATAGATATTGTATGGCCTGAGACTCCTGATGGAAGCCATGATCTGTGCGGCAGCTGTCCTGCAGCATTTTGAGATCCCAGCTCTGATACTGTTCGCTGCCAGACCCGCAAAACACGCACTCAAGCTCCTCTGGATAAAACATGCGCAATCGTTGTATGGGAAATATAGAATCAAAGCCTGCAACGAAATCAATTTTAGTATGAGCAAGTGGAGCTGAGTGGATGACTTGGATGGGATACTTACCCTCACGCAGCGCCTCGAACTGTTTCTGCACACCTTCGACGAGGAACCAGTAAGTGACCAGTGAAATATATTGATGCAAGTTGTGCACGGTTACGGGCGTATCACGTCCGCCACGACAGAGCTCAATATTGGCATGTCCGGGCAATACAAAATCAAGTCCCAAATCAGCAATGGGACAGCCATCCAAATCCAGTTGTTCCATCTACCCAAGAGCATACATTGATAAACTGCTTTGTATTTCATTGAGTGTCATTATAGCTTACCTTCTCTTTTTCTCCATGGCATCTAGATTAGCATCTAGTTGGATATCTTCGCGCTGTCGCACCACATCCTGCAGACGCACCAACGTGCTTTGCACCTCGGGCGCGACCCTCTTTAAATCGGCCAGGCCAATTGACAACTCTTCGTTGATCAGCCAGCGATAGAAGGGCAGCGAGAATGGCAAATCGAGCTATAAGACATAAGAGAAGAGTGTGATATTTTAGATAATCATATAATGGAGAAACAGGGGCAATGTATATACAGTCAGACATCAATTTCACACTCACCATGCGACTATCCATCACAGCCTTGGCCATAAATTTACCAAGGAATTTAAACTTGGACTTAGCCTTGGTCATCTGTGGTAGCTTAGAGGATTTGCCCAGTGGCAAAGGAAACAGGCCATGTGCTGTGTGGACGTAGCTAACAGAGGATGCCGTTTGAATAGTAGTAGTTGTCGCAGTGACTGTTCCAGCTGCTGTGGTTGTCGTAACCGTCTGTTCTTCCAGCACTTGGGGGGAATTGTTGGCGCTACCTTCAGTGGCTGCCATATCACTAAACTGCTGTGCGATTATCATGTTTAAAGCGTTGTCATTCGAGCTGGAGGAGCTGTGCTCCGCCAGCGCCTGTGCCTGCTGCTGGTTTCGCAGCGCATTGCTGCGACTATTGCTGCGGGTCAGATGTGTGTTCGTTGTTTGCGCGGCGGCAGTCGCCACGACACTGGACATTACTACCGTCTCGGCATTGGACTCGACTGTGTCCTCAATATGCACAGCGTTGTTGGACTTGACCACATCTGCAATATTAGATGAATTCTGGCGATAAGCTGTCGCTGCCATTCCATAGGCCCAGGTCCGTGCGTTGAAGCTCCGCTGATACCAAGGCATAAAACTCCAGCGTGGGTCCCAATCCGGTGCCCACCTAAGAAGTTGATAATACAAAGATTAGACAAGTTAATATTAATTAATCCTTAGTTCCACGACCCACCTCATTTTCGTATTGAATCTCCAGTAGGGCCTTGGAGTTACCAAAGTCCTGGAGTATGTGCTCGGCCTGCTTCAGCAGCTCGGCGCGTGAGATGGCGCGCTTACGCCTATCTAGACGTGGCGCTACACGTTCCGATGACTCCGCCGAGTTCAAATCTGGTGTGGTATCTAACAGGCGCTGCAACGCCCGATCACGATCAAAGCTGGTGGCATAGAAAAGCAAGTGACGAGTGTCGAAGGGGAAAAGGAAGGGGCAGGCCATGCCGATCTGAGGCAACCATTGTGGCAGATTGCCTGTCATGATGACCAGCGGATCCTGTAGCTGGCGATTCGCCTTGGCCGTAATCTTTGGATGTACAAACTCAGTATTGGCAATGATATTCTGGCGCACAACACAGCCATAGAGATGCTCCCAGTGGCGATTCAAAGCATAAATGACACGCAGCATGCACAACGCGTCCAGTGAGGCATCTTGCACTGTTACCACATCTGCAGGCAGGCTGCTGGTCAGGAATGGCTTCAATGGCGATTGCACCGCCGGAGCAATGCCCTCGTGCCACAATTCGGTCTTCTTGCGCATAAATTTACTGCTGGATTTGTGGGATTTCTTGCCACCAGTACTCGAGCTGGCCGCCGAATTAGATGAGCTGGAGGTGGAGCACGAGGTAGCAAGCACAAGTGTTCCACTGGACGTAGCATGGCTGGTGCTGGTGCTGCTGCCGCTGCTGCTGCTGTGTGCCACATTTTGCTTGTTGGTCTGACTGCTGCTGCTACTACTGCAGGAGCTGTTCACACCAGATCCGCCAGCGACTTCCTCCTCGACGGGACGATAATAGATTGTATGCTGCTGCACCCAAATGCTGCTATTACCTATAAGGATAAATGGATTATCATTAAAAGCTCCGTTCCCATTTCCATGAAGGATTCTTTATTGTCACTTACCTAGCAGCATCTCGGACTCATTGTCCGTCTCTTGCTGTTCGTTGACTAGCGGAGAGAACTGCTTGACTGCCTGGTAAACGGTCATATTGTAGGGAAGCACGTGCTCCCCGATGAGGAACTGCAACTTGTGCTTGAATCCTGACTGGGTCATTACCACAGCGGCTACATTGTCATCCATATCCTCCTCACTGTCATCATCCGAATCGGCACGTATTCCGCCATAGCCGCGCACCACTAAATATCTTTCGATGGCCTGGACCATGGCCAGAGGATCGATTTTGACGGTGCCGCCCTTCCACTGGCGCAAATTGTTGCACTGCGGATGACGCTGCAGATTGCACTGGAGAAGACAAAAGTAGATGAGGTCATAAGTAAGCTGACATGGATTGCCTTTGGGGGATACTAAACATACCTTTAATTGGTGCGTATTAAAGAAACGTAACGCGCTCTGGTTGGTGCGTCCGCCGGGTCCTGCTTGGAAATCGTGCACCTTAACGGGAAACTGTTCAAGCTGTGTTACACAGCCATTCAGCTTGGCAACAAAGGCGCCAAAAGCGAGCGGCTCTATTGTCGGGAGCTGACCCACATTCTGGAGAAGTGGCTCCAAAGGCAGTCCAGCAAAGACGTGCATAAAGCTACGCAGTCGAGCGTCACGCTCTACAAGACCTGATTCGCTGGTCATATAGTTGAGCATGGCTTTAATCAAGCCAGAATGGTTCACCTCAAACGGTGATATGTCGCTCTCCAGCAGTATGGTCTTCAGTTCGAGGAGCGCATCCAGGCAGTCATGGTAGCTGCCGTTCAACTTAAGCAGGATACTCGATAAACGTTCCAGGACGCTGGTGCTGGCCAGCGATGTGGGTGCAGTAGCAACTGCTGTACTACTGGAGCCGGCACTTGCTCCTGCTCCACCACTGGCGCTCTCACTCTCACGTGCTTTGCTACGCCGTGCTTCCTGTTCCGTGTAGCGCTTGACGAAATCAATGGCCTGCTCTCGCACCCATTGGCGTGCCCGTTCACGATTGGCAGCCGCCATCAGATTGGCATGCGAGATGCTCTTGCTGATGCTGGCAGCCACGGCGGCGGCATTTATACTGCTGCCAGTAGCGCTGCCCGAATAAGAGAGCCCGGAGGACGAGCCGCAGGCGCCTCCAGTCGATGAGCTGCTGCTGTTCGTGTTGCTGCCATCTTTGGACAGTGCGTGATGCGATGAGGATTGCTGTTGCTGTTGCTGAGAATTGTGTGCCGTCTGGCGTCCCCAGCGTGCCGGATTGAGCGAGGATAGAAACGAAGATTTGGTAGAGGAGCTGCCTCCATTATTCGTATTGCCGGCGCTGAAGCGAGACTTAGAATTGCCTGAGGCGCTGTTAGAGCCAGATCCAGTGCTAGGTGTATTGCGACCACCTGTGTTGCTGCCCAGACCTGGTAGAATAGAGAAGATGGGCATTAGTAATGATTGGCAAAGAGAGTAGTCAAAACCTAAACACTTACTCGTTGCTCGGCTGAGTAGCTCATGCATGGCCGAGCTGGCCGAATTGGTGGCGGCAGCTGCTGCTGCAGCATCTTCTTGTCTGGACTTGGCCCTTCCGCTGCTTTGGGACTTGCGTTTGGGAGGCGCCTTGCGTTTCAGCATATCTGTCATCTTGTGCTGTAGAGCCGATGAGGATGTGTTACTGTTGTTATTGTTGGCGCTGTTGCTATTGCTGTTGGCTGCCGCCGCGCTGGTGGAGGCAACGGCCACGCCCACATGCTGCGAGTGCTGCTGTTGGTAATTACTGCCGCCTGAGGGATTGCTGAAGATGACCTGAGCGGGCGTCAATTGTTGTTGCTGGCTAGAGGACAGCAGATCAACAGGTGCAGCCGGTTGCTGGAAATTTAGATACTGTCGTGGATCGGCGGTTGCTGTGGCAGCCACAAAGAAAGCAGCAGGAGCTGGCACAGCAGCAGATGTGGCGGAGGCCACGCCAGAGGAGCACGGTGCAGAACTACTGTAATTGTAGTTAGCTCCAGTGCCATCTATTCCAACAGCAACAGTTGCTGTTTGTTGTTGTTGTTGCTGCTGCTGCTGTTTGGACACGGTATTGGCGCTGGCGGTGAGCGCGTTCATGGCATGCGAGAAGCTCTTCACGCTGTAAGATTGATGTTTGGAGCTATTGGGCGTGGCATTGGCACTGCTAGACCCGCCACCAGTCGATGCTGATCCTGTGCCCACGCTCACACTGTCCATAAAAAAGGGATTCACCTGCAGGCTGTTCGCCGAGGCGGGCGCACTCTGCGATCCGCCCGCATTGGCCGTAGGCGTGGCAGCGGTGCTCAACGGCTTCGGCGAAGGATTGGCGCAAATGGGATTGCTAGGATCGGTCAACTGAGTAAACTGATAGATGACGCCTTCACGGCGAAAATGTGTACCAAAGACATCTGGCAGTTGTCTCATCAGAATCTCGGCCATCTGCAGAGCGCCTACCACAATGCGCAGATCGTTGCTGCCCAGCATGCCGGCAATGTGGCTGGAGACCAGCTGGTACTTGAGCACCTGTCTCAGCAACTCCGGCGTCGCATAGTAGACCATGCGCAGCAAGGCGCGCAAGCATTTGTAGCGCACATTGGGTCCGGCCGAAGAGCTGTACACTTCGTACAGCACATTGAAGATGTGCTTGATGAAATCGGCAGCCAGGCCGCGTTCCTCCTTCAAGCAGGCGATGCGTGCATCCAGCGAGGGGCGACGCTTCACTAAATGAGATGCTGAGTTGCTGCTCGGATTATTATTGTTGTTGTTGGCAGCAGCTGTTGCTGCTGCCGAGGAAGTGGTGGCAGCGCCACTTGTGCTCAAGTCCTGTCCACCAGCAACTGCTGCGGCGGCTGCTGCTGCTGCTGCTGCAGCGGGTGCCACATAATTGGGATTCAGTTTGCGTTGCACGGGCCTGGTGGTGCCCGTATCCTCGTTGATCTGCTGCATGGCATGAAAGTCCACCGTATAGGTGCGTCCCAATGTGCTCAAGCTGATTTCGTCCTCGCTGCTCTGATGGGCCGCCTCAATCAGGCGGGAGTCAATAGTGGAATAGTTGTGCCAAGCGCCACGGTCGTCGCGCCACTGCCACTGCACCTGATCCTGGGTATTGAGTGTGGGTCGATCCAACAGGGCGTCCACGGCAAATATGCCATCCAGGGGCAGACGCGGCATCAACTCACCAATCAAACAGGTCAACTCGAGCAGCTCGAGAGGCGGACGTGTAACAAGCTCCACGTGATTAGCACTGGCCGACGCAGGCTCAGCATTGCCAGTGAGCAGATAGAGCAAGGTGGCGGATATATCATTCCGCAGAAGCGATATGGCCAGATCCGGGCAGGCGGCGCACATTAGGCTGAGCATGCGCACCACATTTGTGAAGGTGCCCGTGTTGAGTATGGGCGGCGTCACCACCAGCAGCTGCTGGCAATTCTTGAGGAGATCAGGGCTAGCAATCTGCTGCAATCGTTTGCCATCGTGTGGGAAACTCTCGACCAGACGCCAGAAGGCGGTGCAAACGCTGTCCACACACTTCTTGTCCTGCTGCGACAACAAGCGGGCCAGCTGGGGTAAGCTCTCGGAGACGAAATGAAACTCCTCGGCGTGCATATTCTGACAGCAGTTGGCGGTGATCGAGAGGGCAGCACGTTGAGCCACAATCGAGAAGAAGTCCAGGTAGGTGAGGCAGGCGCTAATACCGTTCGCCTGTAGTATGGCCTTGTTGTGACGGCGTGACAATATCTCCAGTGCAGTCAAGCTCTGCTCCGCTACGTCCATGCACTGGATGACCTGCAACTTCTCCAGGAACACTGGCACTGCATCAACTACGGTGCCAGCGGACCTGGGCAGTGCCTCTAGCATGTAGGCCAAAGCCCGACAGGCGTTGTTCATGATATCGAAATTGTGCTCCATTCGCAGCAGCTGGATTAGAGCTGGCACCACCTGCTTGACAGGGAAGCCGGCCAGGGTATCCTCGTTGCCCATGACCAGCATTTGGCACATCTCGATGGCTGCCTGCAACTGTTGGGATTCATCGTGCGACTGCAGACCCTGCAGCAGTTGATTCGCCTTCGATGTGCTGCTGTTACCAATGGTCCTGTGCAGGATGTGTGTCATCCGCGGCCCCAATGCTCCAAACAGATGCGGCGGTAGGCCACGAGCCTCAAGTAGGGCTTGGAGGCGTCCCACTTCGCTGTCATCGCTCTCCGAGTCTGCGGCAGCTGCTGCAGCAGCAGCGGCCGCGGCCGCAGCATTCACAGCGGCAGCTGCACCTGTTGTGGCTGATGATCCGCCGACTGTTGCTGTAGATTGGCCAGCACTGGCACCAGCAGCAGCAGTTGATGCTGCTCCAGCTGATGTAGTTACATTGTTGCTGCTGCCGCTGGCCGAGGCATTGTTGCCGCTGCCGCCGCTAGCGCTGCTGCTGTTGGCGCCCACTGCGCTGTTAATGTTGACAGAGTCTCCACGTGCGGCACTCAATGCAGCTGCTACAATGCTGAGATTGGCCGAGTTAGATCCTGGTTTATGAAAAATAAGAGAGAGAGAAATTAACAATTAAAATAGAGTTCAAGCCTTTCAGTTCTTGCTACTGTGAAGGATAACTAATATACTTAACTACAGTTAGAATGACAGATAGTTTTACAGACAAATATAAATGTTAGCATTAACAGCGCTGTTTAACTTTTGATTAACAGTGTTACAAAATAATAAATTCGATATTAACAGCGGCTATGCGCCAACTGCTAAAAGAGTCACCCTGTGTGCTGAGTGTGCAGAATTAAAAAAGGACGTTTTAAGAAGAAAAAAAAAAAAAAAAAAAAAAAAAACGAACAAAAAAGTAAACTGAAAATTTAATGTTTTTATGCGTGTATACATATGTGTTTAAATGTTTGTGTGTGAGGGGTTAAATGCGTGTATGTGTGGGTGTATATGTGAGTGCGAGCTAGCGTTGTTATATAGCTGATTTTTTACCTGACGTCAGTTGCTGTCCACCTGCGTGCGACGGTCCATTTGGTGTTTGTTGTTGCTGTTGTGCCATCAAACTATATGTTAAAGCATCCGAAGCTGCTATATCGAAGTTTTTTTTTTTTTTTTTTTTTTTTTTTTTTTTTTTTTTTTTTTTCAACAGAGCGAGCGAGCGAGAGAAAGAGAGAAATGCAAAGAGTAATTAGAACTGCTTTCTTTGATTTAAGTTTTGTTTTCTTTTTTATTTTGGGTGGGGATTGGGGAACAACACCGGCAGACACCGCGAGCAAAGCGACGCGCACGACGGCAGCAGACAGGCCAAAGAGGAACGAGAGATATGGACGATCAGATATGAATGAAGGATATGTAAATATAAAATCGATGATCAATCGCAAATGACAGCCCATCCAGCTAATAACAATACGGATATTGAGTATAATGTAAACGAAAAATTATTTGCTGTTATCGATAGTTTTTAGCAGCTCTCTTTACAGAAGGCTAACTGATGCGACTTATTGGTGCATTTGTACAAGATTTGCTTGACTGATTGCTAACCCAACACCAGTTGTTAAATATATGTATGTACCAAATCAAATCCGAAGAAAAATCCTAACCAAACAATATATTGCTAAATACAAAACGGACCACGACTATTCTCCCTAAATTGTATGTAAAGTGCTTGCGTGCGTATGTGTGTGGGCTAACAAAAAAAAAAAAAAAAAAAAAAAAAAAAAAAAAAAAAAAAAAAAAAAAAAAGATTAAAGGTCGAGAACTGATTCAAGCAAATGTGATATTGATTCGATTGATATTTATGATGGTCGCGCAATCGGCGTCCCGCTTTGCTGGGTGATCCTCCACTTTTGCCTCCTCCACACACATTCCGCCAAGCTCTCCTCCACATGGGCACCACTTACCACTGCTGTGCGTTGCTTTCGGTTGCTGCTGTTGCTGCAAATGTTGCTGCTGCTGCTGACTATGGCTACTGCGATAGCTGAACAGAAAACCAGGCTGGACAATTGTTGCACGTTGCTGTTGCTGCTGTTGGTGTTGTTGCTGCTGCAGGGCCTGTTGATGCAATTGCTGTTGCTGTAGGGTCACGTGTTGCTGCTGCTGTTGTTGACGCACTGCAACAACTACCGTGTTACCGGCCAATTGCTGATGGTATTGATATGGGTTGGGCTGCTGTTGTTGCTGGAGTGTACCGGCAGCAGCAGCAGTGCCGGGAGCAACTACAACAGCTGTCGCTGCTGACAATTGATGTTGCTGCAGATGATGTTGTTGCTGCTGTTGCTGGCCGGCTGCTGCTGCGGAGCTCACACAGGAACCCGTTTTGCTACGTGAACTACGACGCAGTGAAGAATGTTGCTGCTGTGTGTAACTTGAATGTTGTTGCTGCTGTTGTGTTGGTGGCGGCACAAATGTTGCTGCTGCGTAACGTGGCTGCTGGTAAATAATAGACGGTTGTGCTGCACGTGTTTGTTGCGACCCTGTGGAGTTATAGTGATGCGGTTGTTGTTGTTGAGGGTGTTGCTGCTGCTGCAGATTAAGCACTGCAACAGCAGCTGACGAACTGTGATAATAATGCGGCTGTTGTCGTTGCTGCTGCTGCTGCTGATGGTGTTGCTGTTGCTGATGGTGTTGTGAATGTTGCTGATGATGATGTTGCTGCTGTGCGGCTGCTGTGAAATATGTTGCCGTTTGAAAATGTGATGCTGGCGCTGTGGGCGTCACAAAGGAAGACAAATGAGCTCCAGCAAACTGATGTGTGGGCAGCAGATGTTGCGGATGTGACACAGACTGTTGCTGCTGCTGTTGCTGTTGCGTTGTAAACGGCTGCATGTGTGAGGCTGCTGTTGCTGCTTGCGTTTGAGTTTGAGCTTGCGGCTGCGAGGCCAGCAGACTGTAATCAACAATGCCAGCAGCACCAGCAGCAGCGACAACGGCGCTTGTGCTGCGTGTGGCACGTGCCGCCGCCCCGTGAGCCCCACTCTGTTGCCCAGAGGGGGCGGCACGCTGATAGCCGGACGTTGTTGTTGTTGTTGTTGTGACTGTTGCTGCTGCTGAAGCGGCTGTTGTTACTGGTGTTGATGGATATGTTGCCAGCGTGTTTTTGTTCTGCTTGCTGTTGCTGTTATTGTTGTTGTGACTTGTTGCTGTTGATGTGGATTTGTTGTTGCTGCGTTTTGAGTGTGGCGCACCTTTTGTTGTCGCAGTTGTTGTTGCTGTCGTTCGTTTTGTTGTTGGTGGGCGGCAAGTAGAGAGGGGGTAGAGTAGTGGGAAACAACAGTTAAACAGCTTTGTTTTTTTTTTTTTTATATATAATTTGTTATTTATTATTTATTTATTTATTATTATTTATTTTATTTATTTAATTAATTTTTTTTTGCAGCTACGATACTACATTAGTTGTTGTTGTTGCTTTTGGGTAATGGTAAAATGCAGAGGCTTAGGAGTAAGGGGGAGAGCACTTGGTTGAGGGATAAGGGTGCTTGTGTACTACAGAGCGGGACTTGGGTCGCTGACAATGATGATGTTGCTGCTGCTGCTGCTGCTGCTTGCTTTGCTTGATTCTGCTGCTGCTGCTGCTGCTGCTGTTTTTGTTGTTGTGGCTGTTACTGCTTCTGATGCTGCTGCTGCTGCTGTGAGAGTGACTGCTGCTGCTGCTGGGCTCTAACTACCTTTATGTTGTTGTTGTTGTTGTGCGTATATTTTGTGTTCGACGCACACACATACACATACACACGCACGCAAGCTTGAGAGAGACTTAAGCAACATGTTGCTGTTGCAGTTGTTGCTTCTATTGTAGATGCTGGTGTTGCTACTGTCTTTGTTATTGACCCCATCCGTATACGTTGTTGCTGCACTTTTGTTGTTGCTGCTGTTAATAGTTGTCGTTGTTGTTGTTGTTGCTGCTGTTGCTACTTGAAACCTTGCTATCTTTCTCTCTTTCTGTCACTCATTTGCTTTCTGTCTGGCTCATTGCGCTACGGCATCTCTGCTTGCGCATATGTATGTTAATTATATATGATATATGCTCAAGATATATAATATATAATTTAGTTTGCTTGCACAAAAACAACAACATCATCATCATCATCATCATCATCAACAACACAAGGCATCAGCAATGAGATATGCTACATAGATATTGTCTATAGCATATATTTAAACACATACATATTTATATTTATATATTTATAGTTAAACGCATTAACACAATAATATTAATGAAATTATATATATGTTTGCAACAACAGCAACGTGCAAAATGAAATATTGAAACAAACTTTTGGAGTTTTCCAACACTGCTGGCACCCCAGTGCATAGTACAATAAAAATGTAAAGGAAAATAAAAAAGAAATATTTTGTGTACACACTGTCCACGTACTAAATCAAGAGACTCGGCAATATGCCAGACTTTTGCATAAAAATATAATAGATAATAAAATAAATATGTAAGTGGAATTAATGGGCGTATTTTCATTGGAATGCGAAATATCGAATGGATGAGTGAAATTGAATATTAATTGGCGCTCGAATGAATAAATATACATATGTATGTTCCACCTGCTTTCTGATTATTAGATGACACAGCACACAGGGACTTGTCTAGGGGCGGATGGGGCAATGTGAGCGTGGCTATGAATTAATTGCAGAAATATGAAACAGGCCTTAATCTGTATATTATTTGTATAACTAAATAAATGAGTGCGTATATAATAAATACCCTTTGCTCATGTAGATGGCACTCGCAAGTTCGTCGAGCAACATGCTAATATACGTATATATATTTAAAACAATTCCTGCTCACAATTTTTGATCGATTTTTAAGGTAAATTAATTAAGTGCACTTTTTGAAAATTGTTGAGGCACATTCAAATTTGAGATCTGCTTAGAAACGTGCCAGCAAGGGCGCACGCATTATATTTTTACTTAATGTTTTATATTACATGCACCCTATTAATATTTTATTTATTTGTTGTTTTTCACAAATTCTCTAAATGTTCTTCGTTCTAAACAGCGCGACGTTAAATATGTGACTGACTTTTGCCGGAGTGCGTTGGCATTGCGAGCAATCACAATCACACACACGCACACACATGTGCAATGTATATGTATATAGAATTTTATCAACAAAACAATTAATATATATGTATGTGCGTCTGTATGTATATAGACTGCGTGACGTTGCGCAAAAGGCAATTGTACAAGAAAATGTTCCATTTCTTGATAAGAAATTCGCGCACTTGACAAAAAAAAAAAGTAACGAACAGAAATAAATAAATTAAATTCCATTCGATTTGTTTTTTTTTGGTGTGGTTACACTGGTCCATTTGTTAAATTAATGCACAAACTTACTAAAGTTAAAAGAACATTCGCTATTCAATGAAAAGCACCAAATCAGTAAAGGAAATGTTACTAATAACAGAAAGTTCAATCAATTATTTATATACAACAAATCAACAATGCAAGCAATTCAATAAAAAGTCAATCAAGGAGCAGCACAAATTATCTACACAAAATAATTTACAATCAGATTAGGTCAAATATGTTCAGGATATCACAGACTGGAATTTTCCTACCAAAATATTAAATCAAGTTTTGCAACGGTAACAATCTTCCTTTTTCCTTTTTTAGATTCCATGCAGAAATGTCTAGAATTAATTTGCTCTTAACACATGGCTGAGCAACTGAGCAATACTTTGTTATCGATGAATGCAACTGTGCAACTCTGCCAAATAAAATAATGTTATTTAACATTTATAAAAAAAAAAAAAATTACAGTTAAATTTGCATCTTTCCTATCTACACGAATATTGCAATTTTACTTTAAACGGACAAACTTAAGGGCTTACAATTCCCTTTTGAATTATGAATCGCGCAAATTTGTTCTGCCATAATTTCCAGTCTGGACATTCTATTAACATAAATCAATTGAATCTTCAAAAATACATCACATAATGGTAATTCGACTGATTTATACATATTTAACCCTAAGTAAACATTTTTAAAACTAATATTTTTATATTACAAACTTTCAGTTAAACGATTTTTATGGCTATGATGTAATAGAGTAATTGGGGGGAAAAAACTCACCAGCAAGTTCACCAATAATATGCTCAGCGAATTCACCCTCTGAGAGATCGTCTTCCTCGTCGTCGAAATCCTCCTCAAGATCGTCGTCTTCCTCGTCGTCCACGTCCTCCTCTTCGCTGAGTTCGTCCTCTTCGGCAACAATCTGAGCGTCCTCTTCGTACGATGAGTCCACCGCGTTTACTATTTCGTAGAAACCCACCTCCTCCTCTTCGGCTTCCACTTCCTCTTCTTGATCTTGATCTTCTTGTTCTGGTTCGTCCTCCTCGGCGGAGTTGTTGCCGCCGGCAGTCTCAAACAGCCCGTTCGCACCACCGTCAATAGCGGCGGCACCGGCGTCGTCTTCCTCGTTGACGTCTACGTTATTGGCCTCCCCCTCGACGACTATATGCTGTTGCGCGTCCTCCAAGTTACCGCAAATGTACTCGTTATGTTCCAATTGCTCGTCGTCCTTACCCACAACGTTTTCCGCTGTCCCGTCAATTCTGGCAAGCAGCTGTTGATGATAGTTCCGTAAACTCTTGCGGTACTTGATGTACTTGTTGCTGGTGTTCGTCTTCTTGTCCAGACGCTTAACAGCGACGTTATTGTTATTGTTGTGGTTGGTGGAGTCCTGTCGGACTGCGTCTATTGCTGCTGCCGCTGCAATAACCGCCGAGCTGCTAGCCTGCAGCCGTGCGTTGGCTGCTTGTGGAAATTTACCTAACGAATCCTCCTTCTCCGGTTTCTGTTGTTGTTGTTGTACTTCCGGTGCAACTGTAGCTGTTGTTGGCGTCGCCTTGCCACGCGTGTGACTCACTTTGCGTGTCTTGCGATAGTAGTTGAGCAAGTTGCTACCGCTACTGTTGTTGCCTCCGCTTGTGCTGCGTGCCCCTGATCGGACTAGCTGACCCACGCTGTGGCGTCACACCAATCAAGTGCTGAAAGTTGCTGTTGCTGCTGCTGCTATTGGTATAGCTGCTACTATGACGCGCTGCGGCCGCGCTGCTGGTGCTGGGCAGATCTTCAGGCGTAAGAGTTTTGGAGCGTGTGCGCTGTGCCACACAATCCCCGCCAGATGTCAGGCGCGGTGTATGCTGCGATATTTGTATGTCGTCAGATGCAGTTGCGCCTCCAGCCGGCAAGGCGGCTTCACTGACAGCTCCACCTGCTGCGGCTGCGACTGCGGTTGGTGGTAGTGGCTGCTGCACACGACGCTTCTTTAGCGGTGAGTTTAGCTCCACGTACTGATCCCCGCCGGGCGCAGCTGTAAAGGACATGATGACAACGAAAAACTTTAGTAACGGCTGTGCGTGTGATTATTTATATTTATATAGGAATTGTGGCCCAGAGTTTGGAGATGGGTTGGTTTAATTGTGATGGCAGTAATAGGTGGTGGGGTGGGGGGAAAACTTGCTTATAAATTTGATAATTCGAGTAACCAAAAAAAAAAAAAAAAAAAAAATTTGGCAAATTTGTTTCTATTCTTTTGGTTTATATTATTTTTTGATTTTTTGAAGGGTGTGGCGCTGCTGCTGTTAATGACCTCTACAATTTAGACAAACAAAAGTATTATGCTCTATAGTTTTCAGTGCTGGACTAAACAAAGTATAAGTAATTCGTTTTCCAATTTTTTCTTGTCACTCACTTGCAGGCAAACTTCTGCTCGATTTGGATACTCAGCACTCAAACTAACCCTATACGATGTGTCAAAAATAAAACTACCTTGCGATATATAGATAACTATCGATATCCTATATCAGTGTTTGGAATCAATCTTGTAATCTGCACTTTAAATTTGATAATACTATTGTATATCGAATAAATAAACGATGATTTACAGATATCGCTTTGCAATTAATTAAGCTGTTAATATATTTAATTATAATAGAAATATTTTCCTTGATATTGAATTACTCACGTGGACGTTGTTGTTGGTGGTGGTTGCTGATGTGGTTACTGTTATTAATCTGTTGTTGCTGATGCTGGCGCTTACGACTCCCTGGCGACAAGGATAAATCGTTGACGTTTACGTTGTTCGATGATAAGGTGGTGGCTGCAATTCGTGTGGAGGTAATCACACTGTTACGTTCTATGGAGCGCCGGTTAATGTCAGATCCGGTGGGTTTCTTGTTGATTTTGCTGTTGCTGTTGCTGTTACTGCTGGTTGTTGTTGTTGCTGCTGGTACAATTGCTGTAAGGCTGCGACTCTTACTGCGCGAACGACGTGAGAAGGATGCAGCAGAAGGAGCAACAGCAGTAGTTATTGTTGTAGTCAATGTTGCTGTTGTAGCTGTATTGCGTTTCTTGCTCTGATTGTTTTTGTTGTTATTATTGTGACTGCTATAATTGTTGCAGCGCCGTTGCGTATTAGTGGCAGTTGATATAGTTGTTGTTGTTGTTGTTGTACTACCGTCGTGCTGCCCCTCCGTCAATGCAGAGAGCGTTTGACTTTTAACGGACTCGGCCATAGACGACACTTAACCGCACTGGCATCGAACACACTTAACATGCCAACTTCACAGAAAATTGTTTGCAATTGTAAATGGATCTCTTAAATCTAAAATCTTGTGCTAAATAATATATAAAGTCAACCGCACTTTGATATTCTGACGTTGCTGTTTCTTCAGTGTGTGGGCGGGCCCCAAAGATATCTTAGACTTGGTAATTATTAATTGGTTTATCACACACTTGCCAGTTTATTGGACTATATTTGGGATTTTATTAAGTTTTTCAGTTTCAGAGTGCACGCTGCGTATTTTTGTTTATTGCAGGCAGCGGAGTTTTGTGCTGTAATTATAAAAAATAAGAGAGCACAAAAGTTGTTTAGTAAATTTGAAAGATTCATTTGATTTTTGTTATTTTTATTATTCCTTGACATTTGCCGTAGTTTACATCAAAATTGACAGCAATGCAAATACTAGCAATCGATATATTTGTTAAGTTAGCTGTACAGTAGTTTATACACAAATGCAGGCAACTTGGCAACGTGAGTAAGCAAAACAGAACAAATTATAACTAAGGCTGCAAGCGAATAGAATTATGAATATGTAAGTAAAACAAACCATGAACGCTGACCTAATGACTATTGGGGTGACGAACCGAATGAGAATAAACTAAGAAGATCATTGAAAGCAAAAGAGGAAGTGCACAGAGGGTAGCCTGTGTATTTGTGTCTGTGTGTGTTGAGTGCATGAAGCAAGACTGAAACAAAGAACCGGCCGCTGTAGTGAGAATCCTCAGTGGAGGATTGTAGCAGATTACAGACCCTTTCAGACAGGTACTAGCATGTATGCTGAAATCAAGGAAAAGCCAGCAGAAATGAAAATTGATAAGCAGCAGCACACAAAAGAATATACCACCACCAAAACACATTCGTATATACATATACTCACTCACTTGCTCGTTCGCACACAGTCAGTTGAGCACATTTCAACAACATATGTGCGCAGTAAACACATACAGATATGTTAATAAATTAACAGCTGTTTGCAGCAGCAGCAGTCACTAACACGTGCATGTGCCCTATACAAAGAGAGCGAGAGCGCAGATGTTGGTGAGCGACTTGTTTTGAGTGGAAATCGTTTATATCGCACTCAACTCATGTACACACAGAGACATAGCTTATATAAAGTGAGCGCGCACATGCTATGCTGTTAATCAGCTGTTCTCGGCCGTTTTGTTTATATTTTGGTTTTCGTAAGCAGCGCTACGCTGCGCTGTTGGCTGGCTGCCCCTGCTTCCTATGTAAGTGCGAGCGAACGAGCGAGCGAGCAACGAGTTGGAACTCGTTTAGATGTATTTGTATGTCGTTATGAATGTATGTGTGACTTGTCATGCCTGTTTCGTTGCTGCGAGAACGTAATGTACGATCCCGCATATATAAACACACGTACACACGCATACATGCTTAGATTCGTATGAAAATACAATAAGCACACGCGACGAACAAAAGATAAAAGCAAAGCAAGCAAAAGGCAATTGTAGCAGCAGCGCAGCACAGCAAAACGTGTTGGCGGCGATGTCAACAGCAACGTCGCCCTTTGCAACTCAGCCAGCGACTTCGCATCGCCTCGGCTACACTACACAAAATAAGTGCGTAATTTGAGTCTGTGCGCCCTCATATTTATCTCATAGTTTGTCAGCTAGTCTAACCTGACACGAAAACCAACAAAACCAACCGTCAATCACAGTGAAACGAATTGAGTTCAAGGCCATCTCAAATGAAACCAACAACGCTGCCAAAATGAAAATGTGTTTGAATTAGATTTTTTTTCGCCAGTTTTGTCTATTGCAACCACAAATTTTTCACAAAAAAAAAAAAAAAAAAAAAAAAAAAAAAAAAAAAAAAATTAAATAAAACAAATACAACACAAAAAAATATGTGTGAGCTCTTATATACATAAGTATGTATGTATGCACTGTACATACATATGTGCGTGCAAGAGTGAGCATTTTCCTCGCGTGTGGCAACTCCAACATATGGCATGTGGTTTGTTTGTCAATGTTGTTGCTTTATCAGCAATTTAAAAGTGTAAAGAGCCTCGACTCGTACACATGTGTATTTATATGTATGTAAATACAAATTACTTATTGTGTATAAGTAAAAAGTCTTAAGGAATATTTTCATTCTGCCACTATTTTAAATCTTATCATAATTTTCATTTTACCCATTAAATTGAGACTCTTTCTGTTTGCACTAGCAAGCTCTCAGTGTGTAACACTACATCTATACATATGTATATCGTTGTTTTGTTTATAGAAGTTGTGTCCATTGCACCTACCTTTTACCATCCCTGCTGGCAAACAAAATGCTGATAAGAATACTTGTATGTCTCTACGCCACTGACAATTGCTCTCCTCCCCCATCAATCTACCCAACCATTAACTGCTACCCCTTACAATTGTGCGTATTGTTTGTAACTCATTTGTATGTATATACATATATATGTATAGTGCTGTAAACTCAGTCGAGCATATGACGACGCTAGTCAACATAACGGACTCCAAACAGTGTTGCCCCATCAAGTTTTCTAAAAAAAATTTTTTTTTTTCATTTTGTGTTTCACTGGTTTTCTATTTTCTATTACGAAACTGCTTTTGTGGCCTACGCACAGCTGAGCAGCAACAGCAGCAGCAAATGTGCGAGCGAGAGCACAATATGAAAGTGGGGTGTGTATTTTGTTTATGTGTGCATGTGTGTGTGCAGCAGCGCTTTCTACAGAGTGGAGTGAGGGACTACAATAGTCAAAGGGCCCGTCGTCACTGTGGCAGCTTAACCGTAAAGTAAATTGCATTGGAAATTTTTCGTGTCGCGCTGCGACGCAGTTGAAGTCGGGCTGCAAAACGAAAAGAACGCAATAAAGCACTCGTAATATGTGTATGTATGTGGACGGCCTGGTGAACTGAGTGCATGCAACAATTAAACAGAAACCTTGCCACTGTTATTGTTTCGTTTGCGTTGCAATAGCAGTAAAATGACTGCCGATTCAAGTTTTCCAAAAAGTTCCAATAACAGCAATACTGCTAATATATATGTAAATGTTGACAAAATACTTGTTGCTAATCGCAGTTACACAGATTTAGTAGCAACCAAATAAATTCACAATCAAATCTACATACGTCATTGAATGGCGTTTATACCTAGTGTTACATACGAATGTGCTATATAAGCACTTGTATATAGAAGCAAGCAGGCCTATATACTGATATAGATACACAAAGAGAGCGAGTAAATACAATAGACAAACTCATACATTTGCTGCTTAAAAAGTATTGAAATGAAGATAGAAATAGCGTAATAATAATAGTATGTGAAATTCAGAACATGTTTTAATTTAATAAATAAATTCCCTTCCCAATTTTTCCTTTAAATTTGTTGTGCTTCCTTCGCTGACGACTGTCGATTTCCAGTATAAATATAAAAGGGAGCACAAGCAGCGACATCAACGCTGTTTGCTTACCTCAGCCTGTGTATGACAGAGAACGCACGAGGGGCAAACACATGACGACGTTACACTAACACATACACACAGCCCCAATATCTCTCTCTCATATATGTACACACAGACAGTTTCATATTCGAGGGTATGTATACGTGTGTACATAACTCAAGCAAAGCGAAGGCGAAAATTGCTTGAAATAAACGAGTGCAGCGCATTTCAATAAAATTGCTGCAACGTTTTCATTTGCCACGTAATATTTAACGAATGTAATTTTTTCTTATATAAATATTTACTGCACCTTTCCTTTACATTATGTATTTGCTCACACATAGGTATTTAAAACAAAATATTCTCATACGAACCAACTCACAGATATGCACGCACTGAAAGCCAACTCACGACTGACAGTAGCGACGTCAATGGCGACCCCGTGCGAAAGAAGCGAAACGAGAGAGCGAGCGAATGAGCGCAAAATGAGTGAGAGTGATTCAGACAAGAATCCATTTTAAGACCCACACAGTCATATAAAAAATATACGTTAAATTCTATATTTTTTGTATATACATTTACAAATATGTACATATAATGTTGTTTATCAAGTTGAGTAAATGCAATCAATACAAATGTCAATATCTAATTTAAATAGATGATACTAAACCAGTTCACAGCAAGCAACAAAATGCACTCAGAAGCCCGTTAAACAGGTCACTCAACCCTTGTCACTAAATGACAATGAGGTCAACAAACCGACTCAGTAACTGCACTAACGCTCTCTTTTGTTTACTTTTATTTATAAAATTAAAATTTGATGTCGCTGTATAACATTGCTGAACATTTACTAAATTTACAAAAGTCTAAAAAAAAACCGTTTCGCTTTACTTCTAAATAAAACTAAATTTCACTCAAAATGGCTGCGAACAAAGAGAGTGGAGAGCGCACTCTCATGTATTTGGGGGTTGAATGTGCACTCGTTGCTCGCTGGAATTTTTTTCTCTTACCTGTGATTGCGTCTGTAGAGTGGAATTAGTATTGACCTGATCAGCTGATCAAGAGAGCTATGCGTATGTATGCGTGCGTGTTTGAGCATAATTCTTGGATTACACAAACATCTGTTAATTCAAGTTGACATCGTACATGTATACAGATGTAGTATACATATATTCGAGCTTAGTTTGTAACTAGTCCTCTAATAGGTTATCTGACTAACTTAACTGTCAGCCTACACGTCGAGACTGGGAAAAAGTTTTTTTTTTTTTTTTTTAACGCCATGCTTATAACAGCCACGTATGACACTCCCAGCAAGGCAGAGGCTGATAAAAATAGCAGCATTTTGCTTATTTTAAGAAAGATAACAATTGAATTCAATTTGCTTTCGTTGATTGAGAAGCAATTGTTCCCAAAATGGCTGTTGACCTGTGTGCGAATTTCTGTAAGCACGATTATGAGCGACCCACGTTGCGCAGTCGACGTCGCTGCTGGCCTACTTCAAAAGCTACTCACCTGCAAATGCAGCGTGATATAGAAAAAACAACAACGTGCTTTAAATGCAACTAGCTGCCAACTGCGAGTGAGCAAACAGATGAGGTTGTAAAACCAGTAACAAAAAACACAATAAATATGCAAACAAACAAGCAACACACATGTATAATGTATGTATGTGCATACAAACACACATACAAAACAGGCAATGCAACAGCTCAAAAGAGCGAGAGCTCAGTCAGCGTCGCCGTCGTCGTTGCCGTTGCTGCACTACGAAAAAGAGGCCACGGCCTGCACAGCAGCCGCTGCCAAATTAGGGCGAGTAGCGCAGAGAGCGCAAATAAAGAAAACAAAAGAAGTAAAACAACAAATGCTAATAAACTTTCGCTTATCGATGATACGCTGCCCTTTTAATAATCGATATTTAGCGCACTCACATTTGCATTTCGATATCTTTTTATTTTTACTGTTTTTATTCAATTAAATTTTAAACGCAAACTGCAGGAAGAATGGAATGTAGAACTACATTGCTGCGAATGTCCAGCTGCAAGCAGATGCAACGTTCACTGTCTATGCCGATCATGATTTCCTCATTTGGCAACTGAAGTGCATTGAAAAAAGCCGATGCTTTACGTGTGTCCACGGAGCAGGAGACCTCCGATTCGGACTCTGCCCCAGTACTTCGCTGTCGTCGATCGATCTTGTGCAGCAGGAGCTTACGGAAGCGTGTTGTTATGGTGGCCATGTCAGATTCGGCTACAAGATTGAGTTCGCCGGCTGTGCTGCCATGAAATATGAGACTGGGCGATATATTCTTCAACTTATCAATCAGACTGCGTAGCAGTCGAAGTGATGGAACGCCGAGGACAATTTGAGTGCTCGGCACGTTGGGCAGCATAAACGAGGGCCAATCGCTGACCGGTACCACGGTAACGGGCACATCGTGCACCACTTCACGCGGCTCAGATGAATTGGGTGATACCACCGATGCTATCACCGAGACGCACGGAAATTGTATTTGTTTCAGAGTCAGCTTACAGCTGTGGACGCTGCTGCTGGAGCCGGAACGCAGGACTGCCAGAGCGCGGCTCAGATGCATTGCGGACATGACCAGCACTATGAACTCCTGATCAGGACGTGCTGGCGTCATTTGGTATTCTGGAAAATAGTCTTTCGCTGCTATGTTAACCCACACAAGCGGCGATGAGGTCGAGCAATGCTCCTCGTTGACAATGAAATGAATTTGCTCCTGCGCCAATATCATAACGCAGTCCTTGGCTAGCTTGGACAACGTGGCGGCAATCGCCTGAAACTCGCGCATGTAGAGCACGTCCAGCATCTTGGCACAGAACTTCATTGCAGCCGAAGACCAGTCGCTGAAGGATGCGAAGATATGCAGCGATCACAAACAAAAAAAAAAACAAGAAAAAAGAAAACAAAAATCAAACGATGGCTGCCAAAAGAAAAAAAAAAAAAAAAAAAAAAAAGTAGCGAAACAGCACAAAGTAGAATTGCAAGAGTAAAACAGATCGTAGGGCGACATACGTATACGCTTTATACGCATACGCATACATATGTATATTATTATTCCAAAATCTCAGTGATTGCACACTCATCGAATTTTAATCGAGACTTCAATTTTAATATTTTGGCTATTGAGCACTTTAAACAGAGTAACAAATGCGATCGCTAAACAAATATGCCACAAAATTATATATATAGGTATATGTATGTATGTAAAAAACGAATGCGGAACGTGACTGACTCGCAACTCGAGACGACTCCAGGAATAGGACAGGCAGCCGAGTTCAATGTACAAAGGCGCACTTATACACAAACAAAAATACAGACAGACACACACACACACATGCATGGCTAGCAAACTCAGCCAGGCGATGTGCAGACAAAGCGCAAAGCAAGTTCGAGTTGTGTTTTGGCTTTTTGAGGGGGCGAAACAGCGTGGAAAGAGTAGAGCAAATGAAACACACACTGATGCATTAACCCTCTCATACACTCGTTCGCTATGCGCACAAAGTCACCGACAACACACACACACACTCATATATATATATAAACAACAGGATTTTTTTGTTTTTATTCGCTGCACTGGAAAAGAGGAAGGCATCTGTGTCTACATGGGCCAACTGGCTGCGACTGGTATTAAAGTGTATTAAAGGACCGTAGCTGCTCCCTCTTCACTCTCGGCAACGGAAATCAAATTATGTATATGTAGCCCGTAGGCGTCGATGACACCGGCGGTCAATTCACTGCTCTAGAGTGCGTTTGGGGTCAAAATATTTTCCTTTTGTAGTTCAATCAACTTTCAAGGTTGAATTTTGCCAAGCGGGCTACGTTGCCACATGGCTAACATAATTATACTGGCATTCTAGCTGCTGGTTTCTGGTTACCTGCGTTAATTAAATCCTATGTCCGAAAATTCAGCAATCGATAAATTTAAGCAACCATTAAAATGAGACCTTGAATTTTGTTACTCTCAAGTTTTCGCTTTAGTAATATCCGATATTCTATAAATGTTTTTATATATATTAATAACTGCCAATGACGTCACACACGCGATGCTTATGTATTTCATAAGCCTGTGAAAATATATACATACATATGTACATACATATTTATATATATCTATATACATACATATGAATTTAAATTAAACATTACTTGCAAAAATCGAGCTCGAGTTGCCAATCACCAGAACAAGCCTTCAGCGCAACTCATTGCAATGTGTCCATAAAAGCTAAACAAATAGATAATATGTACATACATTTATATATATGTATGTACAAATAAAACACACACGCGTACCACAATGCACACTGAAAGCCATATAAAAAGCTAACAAGAGGCCAAAATTAAATACAAATAAAATAATATACACTGCGCATGAAATTCAACGTGACTGCATTGAGGGAGGCGAACACACACATACACATACTCTTGGCTTGGACCCTGAGCATAAATAAAACAGAAAGTAAAAAACTTAAGATGCTGCGCATCAGTCCGAAAAAAAAAAAAATGATGCATGCATAGATAGATTAATAAAAACACATACCTTTCAAATTAGAATAAAAAAATCAGTTTATATACCACACCGAGACTTGTAAAATCACACACACACATTTGCATTTGGTAGGACCCACAATAGCTGCGGTGATCAGCGTTGCCAACCAAGCGAAGAAGAACCTGCCAACCATATATTTCTCATTTCCGCTCAATAACTGCCTAGTTAATAAATATCATTAACACTAGCTCAATGTACATCTAATCATTCCTTGTAGATTAGGTTCGCGAATTTTCTTTGCATATGAAGCCAATGTAAAAATCAATATCGTTTGTGTTTGCTTTACCTATGACAAAACTACATATATCGCTGCACACTTTATAACACTGGAATTGCGTTTTTTTACATTCCATGCATAGGTTGACAATATTTTTTATTAAGTATTTGTTAAAACCAATATACTTAAAACAAATCCAACATTGCCTAAAAAGCTATACAAAAAAATGCAAATGGTCGACATTTTGTTTTCTGTCTGACAGGCCACTCGCTGCTGCTGCTGCTGCTGATTCGACGAAATACACAAATGTGTATTTGTATATACATACATACATAGCTGTGTGTGTATGCACGTATATACATATGTCTCGTTTGACTGACCAGCGGAGCACCAGCAGCAGAATTACGCTCGGCACTTGCACTACGCTAAAGACACTGCATTTACATAGTTTTGTTATGAGTGCAGTGCAATGCATGAATATTACACTTACCTTTTTGCTTTTTGTTTATAATTTGCACAATTTTCACTGAGTTAGTAATATTTCAATTCTTACACGTAACTAACTCCGACTCCGACACTGCTGTCGACAGCACAGGTCACACTGTTCCCAAAAATAGTGTTACCAAAAGCCGTAAAAGCGAAAAACCCACTAACGGATATCGATATTATATTATAGTCATCTTATACTACTAGTTGCAAATAGGAATCATTTAAACACTAACCATATGTATGGTTAGTGATTTAAAGCAGCTGTTGTTGTTGATATACCGTATTTCGTTTGTGGTGGATAACCAATACGCATGTATCGATATATTCCCTACAACCCTTGTTACTGTAATTTGTATTTTTACAAGAAAAGAAAACCCGCGCGCAGCCAAATCTAATACCTTTTCTAATTTTGTACAAAAACTGAATTATTTCTATACATCAATTTCAAAAGAAAAAATAAAATAAAGAAATACGTGACATCGATAGGCATCTGCACAATCATACTCACTACACTCAGTTCTACGTGCATTCAGAGACGCTCCCAATAAGAACGCGCCAACAGCTATAAGAGACAACAACAAGCGGCTTATCAGAACCAGAAGAGAGAACAACAAAAACGTAGGAAGCAAACATTGACAAACTTGGCCTGCAGCTTAGTCAACATTCATCGCGCATTAAACAAAAAACTGCTCACGCAGAGAATTTTTCGTTGATTCTGTGACGTGTCCCAGTTACGAAGATTACAACAATGTGTGGCTCACCCAACACAGCTGCCGGCTCTGGTGCCCGGGCCCTTATCCTAGTGGGTGGCTATGGCACACGTCTGCGTCCCTTGACACTGAGCACACCCAAGCCTTTGGTGGAGTTCGCCAACAAGCCGATATTACTCCATCAGCTAGAAGCACTAGTCGACGCAGGTTGCCGTCAAGTGAGTTTTTATTTTCCCTACAACAAGAACAACAGTTATATAAATTTCTCTGCAATGTAGGTCATATTGGCAGTCAGCTATCGGGCAGAACAAATGGAGCAAGAGCTGAAAGTAGAGGCAGACAAACTGGGAGTCGAGCTGATATTCTCACATGAAACCGAACCACTGGGCACAGCCGGGCCATTGGCGCTGGCCAAGCCCCTATTGTCGGCCAGTACGGAGCCGTTCTTTGTGCTCAACTCGGATGTGATTTGTGATTTCCCATTCAAGCAGCTCATGCAATTCCATCGCAATCATGGCAAAGAGGGCACAATTGTGGTGACTAAAGTGGAAGAGCCCTCCAAATATGGCGTTGTGCTCTACGATGAACTCGGCTGCATCACAAATTTCATTGAGAAACCGCAAGAGTTTGTCAGCAATAAAATCAATGCCGGAATGTATATATTCAATCCCACGGTGCTGGAGCGCATCGAAGTGAAGCCGACGTCGATTGAGAAGGAAGTATTTCCGAGCATGGCGCAGCAACACGAGCTGTATGCCATGGAGCTGACAGGATTTTGGATGGATATTGGACAGCCCAAAGACTTTTTAACCGGTGCGTCATAGTCGCTGCTATCTACCAATTGGCCTTATCAGCTTAACGTTCAGCAACTTGCCTGAATCACTTTTATCTGGTTTCTTGGAACAGTCGCCTGCCACAAATAGCTCAAATGCATGATAGAACGTTTCTAATGAGCAGTAATTGCTGATAAGCTGTGTAGCGGGGGCCGGGCTGGGGGATGCTCATCAATGCAAAAGCAAAAGTAAAAGATATAATATATATAATATTTTTCGTTCTCGATTTCAGGTATGTGCCTCTACCTTAGTTCGCTGCGCCAGAAGCAATCGAATAAACTGTACACGGGTCCCGGAGTGGTGGGCAATGTGCTGGTGGATCCCACAGCCAAGATTGGCGAGGGCTGTCGCATCGGGCCAAATGTGACCATTGGACCCGATGTGGTCATCGAAGATGGCGTCTGCATCAAACGTTCGACCATCCTAAAGGGTGCCAACGTGCGCTCGCATTCCTGGCTAGACTCCTGCATTGTGGGCTGGCGTTCAACGGTCGGACGCTGGGTACGCATAGAAGGTATCACAGTGCTGGGCGAGGATGTCATTGTCAAAGACGAGCTGTATGTGAATGGCGGTCAAGTACTGCCACACAAGAGCATCGCGGCCAGCGTGCCCGAGCCGCAGATTATCATGTGAAATCAGACGCAGCTGCTCCACGCAACTAGTGGCCAATTTGTATATAATTTAGCTATTGTTTCATTTGCACCGATTGCCTTGTGTTTGTTTCGATGTGTCCTACAATTTAAGCTGTCAATATGTCAATATGTCAATATTCTGAATATGCAACAGAAATCAAACAATACACATTTCCATAAATTAGCCTGGCTAAAATACAGTCCTAAGACTAAAGTCGAACTACGGCATTTTTGACCAAGACTTTTTCACAAGTCGAAACATAAGTTTTTTACATAATCTAAATTGTAGTCAAATATATATCAATTATATTATATGTATTCTTATGATAAACGAGAAATCTGTATTGTTATATTGGATAAGCAATTTATACAGACTCCAGGAGCATTGTAGGATTTTCAGAGCTAAGCAACTAACAAACATAGGGTATTTCATCTTCGGCATTTCAAAATTGTACGCACCTTGTGGGGTTACCTAGCAACAACAAGAGCTTACGGCCGAGCCATAACAGAATGCTCGGATTTTCCGTGTAAAAATGTTGAAGACTTTGAGCAAAGCGGATATTGCTCAGCAGAATCTGCTATGGGAGGATAAGGAAGTCAAGTTTGATGTACCTCAACTGTAAGTTAAAGTAATCTGAGCTATGATCAAAGCATAATGTCCTACGATTTACAGGCACACACGCTTGCACTGCGGCGAGAAAATATTGGACACAATCAACCATATAGAGGATAGCAAGGGAAATCCGGGAGATACGGGCAAATTGTTGATTACCAATCTGCGCATTCTTTGGCACTCGCTGGTCCACAAGAAGTTTTAATTTGTGTAAGGAACTGAATAATTGTGTATAGAATATGAATATGGGATATGGATAGAATATGGGCTATTCGGCTATTCACTCTTTTCCATGGAACTTTTATCCTCTTCCCTGCATTTGTGCTTCCATCTAGTAGCGCAGTCTGATAGACATAGTCGAATTTCAATTTGCAGCCATTGGCTATGCCCGCATAGGAACCACCAATACACGGGTGGTGCATATGCACACCAAGGGTCGCATACCCAGCCAGGCGCTCTACATTTTGGCAATCAGCAATGAGACCCGATTCGAGTTTCTCTTCACGGATGTCTCCGGCGAGACGGCTCGTCGGGATCAGCCCATCTTTGCCAGCGTTTTCGATGTGCATCTGTAAGTGGCAATCCTCCGCTGAAATTATCCAATATCTTCACTGGATTCTGTTCCTCTATAGCTTGTATCAGCGCACGTTTCTCTATAGGGATCTGAAGCTGCGAGGAGCCATTGTGCAGGCGGGTCAGCTGATTCTGTTGCCGGATGAGCAGGTGTACAGCCAGGTGCAGGGAGTCTGGAACTTGTCCAGCGATCAGGGCAACCTGGGCAGTTTTGTAGTGACCAACATAAGGATAGTCTGGTACGCAGATGCCAATGAGACCTTCAACATCAGTCTGCCCTATCTGCAGATCGATAACGTGAGTCCAAGCACCTAGCCGAAGAGTTTATCACTCTACTTTTGAATCGCTTTCAGCTGCGCATACGTGAGTCCAAGTATGGTCCCGCTCTGGTCATACAGACCGCCGAGACTGGTGGCGGCTATGTATTGGGCTTTCGCATTGATCCCGTGGAGCGTCTAAGTGAGCTCTTCAAGGAGCTCTGCTCCCTGCACACCATCTATACAGATCAGCCGAATTTTGGGGTTCACTACGATCCGCATGAGGCGCGCAAGCGAGTAATAGCCGCCGCCGAGGAAGCTGCCCAGGCAAACACAATTCAAGATCGATGACTATCATGAGCTGGACGAGCGACAGGAACGTGAAATTAATACAAAGCTAAACAGCTATTTAGCCGCAGGCTGTTCGGGTTCACTGTCCACGGAGCAAACGTTGCGGGAGCCCGTCTACTGCAAGGAGCTGGGCTTGCCATGGAACGTATACCAGATGGCTACAAACTGCAGGATCTATGGAACGTGATGCCCACTAAAATGTCAGCGTGCGACGAGTGAGCTGTGAAATATAATATTTCAGCTTGGAGTTCACCTGAATGTATGACTTGAATCAGAATTAGAGCCATTCCTTACATTAGAATATACTCATGTTGGGCAAAGGGTTTCAGACAATAGATGTATACGCTATTTATATTTTCATTTGTTATATCTACATATATCTATCCCAGAGAGAGTCACGTACTATTTACATTATGTTTGATGATTTTATTGACGCATTCAACTCGCTGTTTCTTTTATTATTTGCTTCTTGTTTTTATTAATTTAAGTAGTTTTGCTCTTAATTTGGTATACTCATAGATATACATTTGTTGTAGAACTCGATACATGAATAATGCTTTTAGATTATCTGTGACTTTTAGCTGTTTTGCCCGATTCGTTGGTATCTCAATGCTTATATATTATTTAAATATAGTTTGGATATACTTTTTTTTACTATTTAATTGTTTTTTTTTTTTTTTCATGATTGGGAGAGAGTTGTCTTATTACTTTTTTTTAAGCAAAACAAGAATTTTGCCGACTTTTTTGTTGCATTTTTTTTTTATACTTTGTTTTTTTTTTTTTTATAAATTAATTCATATCACAACACACAGTTGATTTGACCGACATGCACTATAATCAATATTTATACATATACTATGTATATAGTTAATATATAGTCGTATCTTTTATTTGTTTTATTTATATGTGAATGAATTGTTTATTTTGTTTTCTAAGCTATAAAATCTAACAAACTTAATTAAATGTAGGAAAATTAATATTAGTTGTGGCGTTTTTTACTTTTTCTTTTTTTTTTTTTTTTTGCCTCAGAGGCAGTCTGAAATATAATAAAAATTGTTGTAAAAAGCCTACTGAAAACTATAGATGGGCCGACAAATTATATATAGATATTTTTTGAAGTATTAAAACAGAATATCTTATCAGGAATGGCTTACAAATTACAGTTTGTGTTGTTTTTGTTTTTTACAATTTTTTTTTACTTTTTAATACTTTTCATTTCTTACATTTTAAGTTTTGTTTTGTTAAATTCTTAAGGGGTTTCTTTTAAATTTTTATACCAGTTGCCGTTATATGAGTTCTTCTCTTTATAATATTCGTTTAGTTTTTCATCAGTCTTGAAGACCAGTTTATTTATTATATATATGTATGTATACATAAATAGAGGCATATTTACTTAAAGCAAGTGAAGTGAATATAAGAACTAATACCCAAAATAAACATTTTCATAAATTATGAAATATTTAAAAGCTAATTTAACGATTACAACTCACACAATCGAACACAAGTTGGGTGAACAAAAATAAAATAGGAATAAAATAGTACAAGATAAACAATCATGGGTTATAAACAGATCGAAATGCCCAACTCAGGTTACAACTGGGTAGGGATAGGGTGTGGGATATCTTATGATAAATATTTGCTTTGGGCTGTTAGCTTTTGCTTATTGTTATTGCCATTTGGCACTTCACTTGCTTAGGTCACAAACAATGGAAATCGCGCTTAGATTTAAACAGTAACTAGAACCAAAGACTTAGGATTATGGTTATTGTTTGTTTTTCTCTTTCTACATGTTAAAGAGTTTTGGGCATCGGATAACATGGCGTTCCAATGACCAAACCTAGACATAAACAGAGAGACAAAGGCATGGAAGGAGGGAGATGATAGTGACATTTAGTTGTTGCTGGTGGAGATCTGTAAACGCGCTCGCTGGCGAGTCATGGGCGGTGATCGTATTGGCGATATGCAAATGGTCTTGGTTGCAGCACGGTCGTTTGCGTTTGGTTGATGCTGCTTGCAGATGCCGCTTTAGCGGTTGCTGAGGCTGATGATGCTGTTGTTGCTGATGCTACATCTCCTTCTTCAGTTGCTGCTGTTCCGGCTGCTCTGCGTCGTCTTTTTCCAGTCAAAAGTGGCGCACGGCGTCGGCGCTTGGTGGTTGAGGCTTTTGGCTTGGCTTCGCTTGCGCCTGTGTCTGAGGGTGTACGTGTTGCTGTTATCCCTGTTATGGGATTGTGTTGTGTTGAGTGCAACTGGTGCTGCTGCTGCTCTTGGGTTCATGTGGCACAAAAGCAGATGTGGTGGCATGTTGTGGCAATGACAGTGTGCTGCAATAGTATCGATCCAATTCTCAAGCGAAATGCGCTTTTATATTAAATTAAAAAAAAGCCTACCTGAGCTTTGGTTTAAGCTCCTGCTGCTATGAACTAGATCCTCATCGTCTGCCCTCCTGTTCTTCTTCATCGTCATCATCATCGTCGACATCGCTATACATATTGGCGGCGGGCGGCATAAATTTCGGTTCGCTTCAGTTCGAAGCCGCGTGCTTTGTTACTAAAATGAAAATGTTTGCAAACTTTTAAGGAACTTCTCAACTCACACCACTTACATTTTAATGGGCGTTATGGGCATGGGCCGAATGGGCTTGAACACACACAGATCCATGAGTAAGCTGTCTGTGCTGGCATTCCGTTCCGTGCCGATGACGAGCGATGCAACACTCGGGCGGCACCGCGAATTGCCGCATAAATTCAGCGGTTGGGAATAAATATGGCTGGTTGAGCACAAATTGCCGATTGCTACTGCTGCTGCTACTGCTGCTGGAACCGGTACTGGTGCTGGAGCTGGAGTGGCCACTGGCGCCCATGATGCCACCGGTGCCTAATAGCTTCCTTTTGAAGCTGCTATCCAACTGAGACACTAATAAGGGAGTTGGCCCATTCATAACCAGAGCCTTTTGCACAGTGTCCTTGATGAATTCGGTGCCCCGATGTAAACGCACAGAGAGCGTTTTCATTATCGCAGTGGCCGCAGTGCTGGCAATGTTACTCGCGCTTGCTGGACATGCCGCCAACGTGCCCGCTCCTCCAATTGATTGATTGGGTGTGCTCGTGCCTGCACTGACATTGCCAACATTGTTGTTACTGCTGCTGCTTGTATTGCCACTGTTGTTGTTGTTGCTATTGCTGCTGATTTTACGTGTGGCACTGGAGTCGTAGGAAAAGGGCGCTGTTTGCCCAGCTGATGCCAGCAACATTATTATTACTGCTCTATAATGCAGCTACCCACTGCTCCTGCTCCTCCTCGGTCCGCACTTCCCTCCCGACTACCCTCTGCAGTTGTTGTTGCTTCGTCAGCTGGTGCTTTAACATGCCCGGCGTTTGTTTTCTCTTTGTCTCACGCACAAATTTTTCACTGTGTTATTTTCGCATATTGTTTCATTTTTCTTTTATTTCTGTTGTTTATTGTTTTCACTGAATTCCACTAGTTTCTGTTTTTTGTGTGTTTTTCACTTTGCTTCTTCTTTTCAATTTTGTCAGTTTTGGTTTGCACGCTGCTTCGTACAACTACACACTACACACACTTATTCAACATACTCCTACTACTACTTTGCCTTCCATTGTGGCTGGCATTTTTTTTACCTCCGCAGGGTATTTACCGGTTGCAATAGCGTCTGTATTTAATCCAAAATTGCGCAATGTTCCTATAATTTTTATTATATTAACTTATACTTAACGTTTTTTAGCTTCTTGTTTAAATGTTTATCGAATTTGTTTTGTTACGGTTTTTTTTTGCGATAAACGCTGAAATTTTTACGCTTTGCTGTGTTTTACACCTCACTACTGCATGTTCATTCATCAGCAGCTGTAGTCGCTGACAATATTCACCCCGATAAGCTGATGAGTTTCGGCAGTCAACAGTTTTGCAACAGTTGAGTTGAAACCGACACAATTAAAATTTAGTTAATTAGAAAACTGCAAAGTATTGTATTGATTAAATGATTCAAATCTAATTACTTTATATTTCCCTTAAATTAAGAGAATTAATTACATGCAACTAGAGAATATATCATAAAATATTTATTTATCTTTTAAAGTGTGTACACACTTCTTATATTCATTTATGTTCCTATGTTTATTTATGTAGCAATTTTACTCTGCCGAACTTTTTTAATAAGTAAAAAAAATTGTATAGGGCATACACAATTCTGTTATGTTGGTACTTATTGATTTGTTGGTGATCAGAACGCTTCAATTTTTCAATCTTTTACGTTAAGCGGCTTTTATTTTGAGCATAGAGTGTGACCAAATATCTTTAGTATCACAACGCCGAATTATATTTATTTTAAACTAGGTGGCAGCGCTGGTAATTCAAATTGTAAACCTTCGCGCCACATTTGATTTCAAATTCATAATTCATAAAAAATACCAGCAAAGTGATATTTTATGGCGCATTTATTTAGCCTTTGACTTGCCGAATCTATATATATTAAAACTAAAATTGAAATCAAATGAGCTTCCGCAGTGGCTACTGTTCGCAAATCTTCGATTTTAACATAGATCGCGCATCGGTATCAAGTTTATTATGGCTAAATAATTGGCAAAGCGCATGCGGCGCACAATTTACGAGTACCCGAAGTCACGCTTTAGACAACCTTCTCCAGATACCACCTACGGATGCGCAGCCGTTGCTGCTGCTGCGACTGCTGCTGTGACAGAAGTGTTTTTTGGCATGTCAAATGGCCGTTGAGCTGCAACCGTTTGCGCCGCCCTCTCTGTCTGTCTCATTCTCGCTCCCTCTCTCTCGCCCATTGGGCTGGCTTTTAATAACATTATGAAAACGCGTGTTTTACAGCTCATCAGAGTCGAGTCGAAAAGTTGCCGCATTGCTTGCATTTTTTCGTGCACTCTTTTTTTGTTGTTGGCCGGTCCATTCGCCAGCCAGCCTGTTAGCCTGCCAGTTGAGAGTCAAGTCCTCGCACGGCTGGAGGTCGCTTGGGGTCGTCGTCATCGTCGAGAGCGGCGCCCTCCCATTGCGGCACCATGCAGCCACGCGCGTCGCCTTCTGCGCAACCGCAGCCACCGCAGCACCACAAAAAAGCCAGAAGCAGCAGCAGCAGCAGCAGCAACAGCATCAGCACCACTAACACACACACATGCATTTGTTTATCTGTGTGCGTGTATGAAGCTGGGCAGGCGTTAGCTGTGCTCGCGCAGGCTATAATTTTCCAATATGCAAATGTGTTGGCTTTGCGGTGTCTCAAAATGGCGCAGCGGATGCCCAAACACACGTGGGATACAGCCACAAGGCTAGCGGCAAGCCGTTGACTATATTCAGCTGTGCAATGCTCTGTCGCAATGTATGAAAAATAATCATCAAGAGATATTGAGATATTATTGATTATTAATATGGATTATTATCGATATTATTATGGATTACTTTGCCCAGGACAGTGAATGCTAACTGACTTTGAATTCCCTCTTATGTTTGATAACATAAAGGATGAACTATTCTATTGAAAGTAAGAGAAATGTAATATTAACAGTATTATTAAAATATAATAATTTTTGTATTAAAAATTTTTGAAAAAAAAACCTTTTAATAAGTAGACAAACTAAAGTTTTTTTGTTTGGAATATATTCATATTTTATTTGCAATCTGTTATAGACAATAGGCAAATTCGTTCATTAATTTTAGTTTTATTTTCTTCAAAGTAATCTTCATTAGTTATTATACACTTGGACCAATTTATTCCCATGAAGTTATCTAGCGCAGCTTTAAAGCAAAAATAAGGAAGTAAATGATTTCATATATATTTCAACTTGCCATTGTAACATGAAACCAATATACCCTTTGCAGGTCTGCAGGGGACATTACGCAGTGAGCTAACCGCGACGTGTGCTCATTAAGGACAACAAGCAGTTGAGGTCCTTCGAGCTGTGTGTATGTGTGTGTGGAGTGGCCAAACCATTGATAATTATGCAATTTTGCAGGACGACTAAACAAATTATGTTCACTAAATTAAATCTTAACTCGTGCTGGGCGCACTTCGTTTTTTTTTTTTATTATTATTTTTGGCGAACACGTACGCCTGCTAACCTCAATTGTGGGTAATGGCAATCCTTGGCATGTTGTGGAGCGCCTGTGGATTGACATGTGGCAGAATGCTGGGCCTAAGATCTGGCCAACAGCTGCTGTCGACTTCTGTTGAGCGCGAAGCTCGTGCTCTAACAAAGCAATCACAAAAAGGACTTGTCCCCATTCTTGCCAAGCTGCACACAGACAAAAGCTGCCTGCTGTGAGACGACTTAAGAATAGAAATGCAAAAACTCTTCGATAGCTCATTGAATGCGAACGAAAACCCTGAACTTACTTGCGATCCAATGAAAGTGAGTGATGACATCAGCTAGACTATTATTTGGCTTAGTCGATCCAAGTAATTAGAGCTGTTCCCAGATGAAAACATTTGCAATCAAATAATTTTCATTTGCAGCTAATGAAGCTTTGTTTCATTGTGATTTTCCCTCTTTCGATTTTGTTTTTGTAATCAAGAAATTGAACGCGCAAGATAAATGATTATTGAATAACACAAAATTTGTGCGCAACAAATTTTAGCGCATTGTTTCCCTATAACGAATTGTCAATGTTCAAATCGATTTATTTTATGCCGCGCTCTCTCTCCCTCTCTGTCTGTTTCTAACGATTTCAATTACTTTGTGAAGGGCCTCCACTTGTTCACAGGTGTGAATTATATTCTGAAGTGGGCTAGTCCCCTCTCTCTTCTCTCTCTCTCTCTCTCTCTCTCATGTCACCCTTGTTCTCTCTGTCTCTGTTTGGTAATGAAAAAAACGATAAATCATGGCACAAATGAAGTTTAGTTTTTGTACGTATCTGTTGTTTTTTATGCTCAATTCCATATTTTATATATCTCTTATATTTTTTGTTGTTTGATTGTTCCTTTATTGTAAAGTGTAACATTGATTAAGCATTATTAGCGTTGATTGTTGGTGTTTGTTGTTGTTGTGTTATTTTCTTCTTCTTCTATTCTCTTCAGTCTATTCTATGCTGCGTTCCATTGTAGACACATTGGCCCCATTGTTGTTGTTGCGCACAGTGGGACACTTTCCATCATCAACACTTTGGAATGATGGAACGTTTCGCTGGCCAGCTCTGGCAGCATTCCCCCCACCACACTCGCCACTCACCTTCAGCCCCTTGGAACATGCGCCTGCGCCATTTGGGGGGCCTCACAATATGTTCCGAGCATATTGATATATGTCTATTTGCTGTTGCTGTTGCTGTTGCTCTTCGATGTAAATCAAAATTGATTTTCTTTATAGCATGGGATAATGATGTTTTTTCTTTTTTTAATGAACTGATGGATACGAAAACAAAGAGAGATGAGCTGTTGTTGGATTTGCGGCAAGAGGATTACTCTAGAGACTTTTCAAGTTAGTGAGATTTAGTTATATTAAATCTCATTAAATTTTAATTCTTTTTTCAATCATATTTCGAAAATGGTCTTTCTCAAAATCTGGTATGTAAAGCTGTCGGCCTAAGCTGGAAACTGATTAATGAAAATCTTAGCTTTAATCTATCTAAACTGGTATTGATGTTATTTTTTTTAACGAATGTACTAACTAGCTCTACAATAATCTGTCGTTATGAAAGGGGCAAGATATTGGCATCGCCTCGTCGTTTTAAGTGCTATAATTTTTTGTAAATGGCATAAAGTTTAGCATGAATTATTTCTCCTGTATTTATTATTCATTTCATTTATTTTTTATGTGTTGAATGGATGCCAATGCATATTTGATATTTAAACAATCAGATTTGATCAATAGCTAGCCACTTGCTAATATGTATTAATATTGAATTAGAAAAATATATTTGAGAGATATTTTGTTTAATATATTGGGAACAAATAGGAGCAAGTAGAGTTAATATCAAATGTCTACGGCTTTGGAATTGCATACCTTAACTTCCCTGTGTATCTATCTAGTATCTATTGTTGATAGATATCTACTATAATTCATATGAAAAGCAGAAAAATTGTTTATTATTTTCTACACTTGGCAATAGAATTTTCCATATTTGTTATCATTTGCAGGTGTGAATGTGAAATTGATCTGCATTGAATATTTGAGATCTCCGTCTCCGAATAAATCTCAGTGTGTGAGTGCTAATCTTATCATTCGCGAAATAAGTCTCTTTAAAAGATTATAAAACGCGAATACCTCAACGCAAAACAAACAGACGAAGACGGAAACGGGAAAAAATCTCTAGGTCGGAGTAAGAGCTTACGTGATTCTTTTTCTGTTTCACTCCTGAGTAGAACGTAAGCATTGAAACGGATAACTGTTCTTTGCGAGCAATACTCAAAAACAGTCTGAGCTTATATACATACTATAATATAACTACCATAACATACATAACAACTACCATAACATATAACTACTCTCTAAGATTTGTTCAAGTATTGGGCCTCAATTCTAAGACATCTTTGCAATTTTATGGCATGCCATTGCAATTTAATAAATCATAGTTGAATCATATTTAACAGCGCTGCCAAAAAGATGACAAAACATATAATGCAAAACTGAGAAAAAGAGTCAAAAACATACAAAAAATAAAAATAAAGAAGAGCATAAGAAGAGACGTCGACAGGGGGCAGCAACACGAAACGGCCATTTGTCAAAGCGAAGGGCAGTTGGCCAATAAAATTGCCGGAGAAATGGCCATAAAAGCAGCGGAGGATGGCCGAATGAGCCACCGTTGCTCACAGTGGCCAAAAGGCGCCACAGCAACTTCGACTTAAAGTTATGTGGAAAATTGATTTTGCGGTAGCCGGGGCAATAAATGTTTTAGCTCAAATGGTAAACACAAGTAAAAGAGCTAACAAGAGTGAGAGATAGAGCCAAAGAGATGGGGCATGGGCGGAGCAGCACGCAAATCAACTGGGCAACTGGACAAGTGGACAATGGACAACTGGACAACTGAGCAACTGGATTTGCGGTCGGTCTTGCGCAGTGCATGGAAAAACTTTGACAATGTAAGAAATATGCATGGCAACAGCAGCAAAGGATACAGGACCAGAGAGCTAAGAGTGTGGCCAAAGACTGCTTTGGAGGAAATATGATGACATATCGCGTCATAGTTTCAAACGGCAGGGAATCCTCTGATCAATTTTGCACACAGCAAGGCGCCATCCTTTTTTTTTTTTTTGGTACCATTGCATGAGGTTTGAATCTTTGATACCCTGTAGCTGAGTAATCCACAGCTAAGCTGCTGTTAAGCTGTGCACAGTGTATGGAATATGCAGAAGTTCTTTGTACAGAAATGTACTTGAATTCAATGAAATGAAGGAGTTTATATAATATTGAATAATTTGGTAATACAAATATGTAAACTTTTTTTCGAGAATACTATAGAGAAAACTGAGTCAAATATTTTATTTACTTTTCAGCTTATAAGTTTTTGTTTTGTTTTATTTATTTATTTATTTTTTTTTTCAATTCTATATTTAAAGACTTTCTTTTTAGATTTCAACTTTATGAAAGCATATATACTAATTATTACAGGGTATCTATTGACAGTACTTAAGATATGTACTTAAACCTATGCATGCAGTTGGCCTGGTCAGTGGCGCATTTTTCCTCGAGTGCGCCAAATCGAGGCCATAATTTTTTATTATCCAGACAGAGCCTGGACCCTTTGGCACACACACGCATACACTCAACTGGTGTGTGTGTATGCGTTAGCTTCTGTTGTGGCTTTTTCGGGTTGCACTGCAGTTGCTTGAGTAGCTATAAAAATAATTAATTGGCTTTTATGTGGCAGGAGCCGTTGAAATTTCGACTTTGCCTCTTCCAATGCAAATGCAATTTCTGCCCTGTTTTCCTTTTAATTAGTGCTATTAATAACGTTTATCATCAACATCGACAGCAACAGCAGCAGCAGCAACCGCATAATTATAATCATCATGCATCTGCATCTGCTTTGCGGTTTACACAAAACTCATTTCCGTTCGGGCGGCCATTTTGGGTTTTCATTGAAGCTTAGCATTCAGCTTTTAATTAGTTTTGCGGTTAGCCACAATTGTGATTGAACATACATTAAAATGGTCTTACATACATTGCACGTAGAGAGAATGCAAATTAAAAAAAAAAAACAAAAAACTGCTCTAATCGGAAAT
>JAUESP010000246.1:0-29529 GCA_030914335.1 Drosophila borborema
CACTAGTCGACGCAGGTTGCCGTCAAGTGAGTTTTTATTTTCCCTACAACAAGAACAACAGTTATATAAATTTCTCTGCAATGTAGGTCATATTGGCAGTCAGCTATCGGGCAGAACAAATGGAGCAAGAGCTGAAAGTAGAGGCAGACAAACTGGGAGTCGAGCTGATATTCTCACATGAAACCGAACCACTGGGCACAGCCGGGCCATTGGCGCTGGCCAAGCCCCTATTGTCGGCCAGTACGGAGCCGTTCTTTGTGCTCAACTCGGATGTGATTTGTGATTTCCCATTCAAGCAGCTCATGCAATTCCATCGCAATCATGGCAAAGAGGGCACAATTGTGGTGACTAAAGTGAAGAGCCCTCCAAATATGGCGTTGTGCTCTTACGCATGAACTCGGCTGCATTACAAATTTCATTGAGAAACCGCAAGAGTTTGTCAGCAATAAAATCAATGCCGGAATGTATATATTCAATCCCACGGTGCTGGAGCGCATCGAAGTGAAGCCGACGTCGATTGAGAAGGAAGTATTTCCGAGCATGGCGCAGCAACACGAGCTGTATGCCATGGAGCTGACAGGATTTTGGGATGGAATATTGGACAGCCCAAAGACTTTTACCGGTGCGTCAATAGTCGCTGCTATCTACCAATTGGCCCTTATCAGCTTAACGTTCAGCAACTTGCCTGAATCACTTTTATCTGGTTCTTGGAACAGTCGCCTGCCACAAATAGCTCAAATGCATGATAGAACGTTTCTAATGAGCAGTAATTGCTGAGTAAGCTGTGTAGCGGGGGCCGGGCTGGGGGATGCTCATCAATGCAAAAGCAAAAGTAAAGATATAATATATATAATATTTTTCGTTCTCGATTTCAGGTATGTGCCTCTACCTTAGTTCGCTGCGCCAGAAGCAATCGAATAAACTGTACACGGGTCCCGGAGTGGTGGGCAATGTGCTGGTGGATCCCAACAGCCAAGATTGGCGAGGGCTGTCGCATCGGGCCAAATGTGACCATTGGACCCGATGTGGTCATCGAGATGGCGTCTGCATCAAACGTTCGACCATCCTAAAGGGTGCCAACGTGCGCTCGCATTCCTGGCTAGACTCCTGCATTGTGGGCTGGCGTTCAACGGTCGGACGCTGGGTACGCATAGAAGGTATCACAGTGCTGGGCGAGGATGTCATTGTCAAAGACGAGCTGTATGTGAATGGCGGTCAAGTACTGCCACACAAGAGCATCGCGGCCAGCGTGCCCGAGCCGCAGATTATCATGTGAAATCAGACGCAGCTGCTCCACGCAACTAGTGGCCAATTTGTATATAATTTAGCTATTGTTTCATTTGCACCGATTGCCTTGTGTTTGTTTCGATGTGTCCTACAATTTAAGCTGTCAATATGTCAATATGTCAATATTCTGAATATGCAACAGAAATCAAACAATACACATTTCCATAAATTAGCCTGGCTAAAATACAGTCCTAAGACTAAAGTCGAACTACGGCATTTTTGACCAACACTTTTTCACAAGTCGAAACATAAGTTTTTTACATAATCTAAATTGTAGTCAAATATATATCAATTATATTATATGTATTCTTATGATAAACGAGAAATCTGTATTGTTATTATTGGATAAGCAATTTATACAGACTCCAGGAGCATTGTAGGATTTTCAGAGCTAAGCAACTAACAAACATAGGGTATTTCATCTTCGGCATTTCAAAATTGTACGCACCTTGTGGGGTTACCTAGCAACAACAAGAGCTTACGGCCGAGCCATAACAGAATGCTCGGGTTTTCCGTGTAAAAATGTTGAAGACTTTGAGCAAAGCGGATATTGCTCAGCAGAATCTGCTATGGGAGGATAAGGAAGTCAAGTTTGATGTACCTCAACTGTAAGTTAAAGTAATCTGAGCTATGATCAAAGCATAATGTACTACGATTTACAGGCATACACGCTTGCACTGCGGCGAGAAAATATTGGACACAATCAACCATATAGAAGATAGCAAGGGAAATCCGGGAGATACGGGCAAATTGTTGATTACCAATCTGCGCATTCTTTGGCACTCGCTGGTCCACAAGAAGTTTAATTTGTGTAAGGAACTGAATAATTGTGTATAGAATATGAATATGGGATATGGATAGAATATGGGCTATTCGGCTATTCACTCTTTTCCATGGAACTTTTATCCTCTTCCCTGCATTTGTGCTTCCATCTAGTAGCGCAGTCTGATAGACATAGTCGAATTTCCATTTGCAGCCATTGGCTATGCCCGCATAGGAACCACCAATACACGGGTGGTGCATATGCACACCAAGGGTCGCATACCCAGCCAGGCGCTCTACATTTTGGCAATCAGCAATGAGACCCGATTCGAGTTTCTCTTCACGGATGTCTCCGGCGAGACGGCTCGTCGGGATCAGCCCATCTTTGCCAGCGTTTTCGATGTGCATCTGTAAGTGGCAATCCTCCGCTGAAATTATCCAATATCTTCACTAGATTCTGTTCCTCTATAGCTTGTATCAGCGCACGTTTCTTTATAGGGATCTGAAGCTCCGAGGAGCCATTGTGCAGGCGGGTCAGCTGATTCTGTTGCCGGATGAGCAGGTGTACAGCCAGGTGCAGGGAGTCTGGAACTTGTCCAGCGATCAGGGCAACCTGGGCAGTTTTGTAGTGACCAACATAAGGATAGTCTGGTACGCAGATGCCAATGAGACCTTCAACATCAGTCTGCCCTATCTGCAGATCGATAACGTGAGTCCAAGCACCTAGCCGAAGAGTTTATCACTCTACTTTTGATTCGCTTTCAGCTGCGCATACGTGAGTCCAAGTATGGTCCCGCTCTGGTCATACAGACCGCCGAGACTGGTGGCGGCTATGTACTGGGCTTTCGCATTGATCCCGTGGAGCGTCTAAGTGAGCTCTTCAAGGAGCTCTGCTCCCTGCACACCATCTACACAGATCAGCCGAATTTTGGGGTTCACTACGATCCGCATGAGGCGCGCAAGCGAGTAGTAGCCGCCGCCGAAGAAGCTGCCCAGGCAACACAATTCAAGATCGATGACTATCATGAGCTGGACGAGCGACAGGAACGTGAAATTAATACAAAGCTAAACAGCTATTTAGCCGCAGGCTGTTCGGGTTCACTGTCCACGGAGCAAACGTTGCGGGAGCCCGTCTACTGCAAGGAGCTGGGCTTTGCCATGGAACGTATACCAGATGGCTACAAACTGCAGGATCTATGGAACGTGATGCCCACTAAAATGTCAGCGTGCGACGAGTGAGCTGTGAAATATAATATTTCAGCTTGGAGTTCACCTGAATGTATGACTTGAATCACGATTAGAGCCATTCATTACATTAGAATATACTCATGTTGGGCAAAGGGTTTCAGACAATAGATGTATACCCTATTTATATTTTCATTTGTTATATCTACATATATCTATCCCAGAGAGAGTCACGTACTATTTACATTATGTTTGATGATTTTATTGACGCATTCAACTCGCTGTTTCTTTTATTTATTTGCTTCTTGTTTTTATTAATTTAAGTAGTTTTGCTCTTAATTTGGTATTACTCATAGATATACATTTTGTTGTAGAACTCGATACATGAATAATGCTTTTAGATTATCTGTGACTTTTAGCTGTTTTGCCCGATTCGTTGGTATCTCAATGCTTATATATTATTTAAATATAGTTTGGATATACTTTTTTTTACTATTTATTTGTTTTTTTTTTCATGATTGGGAGAGAGTTGTCTTATTACTTTTTTTTAAGCAAAACAAGAATTTTGCCGACTTTTTTGTTGCATTTTTTTTTTATACTTTGTTTTTTTTTTTTTTTATAAATTAATTCATATCACAACACACAGTTGATTTGACCGACATGCACTATAATCAATATTTATACATATACTATGTATATAGTTAATATATAGTCGTATCTTTTATTTGTTTTATTTATATGTGAATGAATTGTTTATTTTGTTTTCTAAGCTATAAAATCTAACAAATTAAATGTAGGAAAATTAATATTAGTTGTGGCGTTTTTACTTTTTCTTTTTTTTTTGCCTCAGAGGCAGTCTGAAATATAATAAAAAATTGTTGTAAAAAGCCTACTGAAAACTATAGATGGGCCGACAAATTATATATAGATATTTTTGAAGTATTAAAAACAGAATATCTTATCAGGAATGGCTTACAAATTACAGTTTGTGTTGTTTTTGTTTTTACAATTTTTTTTTACTTTTTAATACTTTTCATTTCTTACATTTTAAGTTTTGTTTTGTTAAATTCTTAAGGGGTTTTCTTTTAAATTTTTATACCAGTTGCCGTTATATGAGTTCTTCTCTTTATAATATTCGTTTAGTTTTTCATCAGTCTTGAAGACCAGTTTATTTTATTATATATATGTATGTATACATAAATAGAGGCATATTTACTTAAAGCAAGTGAAGTGAATATGAGAACTAATACCCAAAATAAACATTTTCATAAATTATGAAATATTTAAAGCTAATTTAACGATTACAACTCACACAAATCGAACACAAGTTGGGTGAACAAAAATAAAATAGGAATAAAATAGTACAAGATAAACAATCATGGGTTATAAACAGATCGAAATGCCCAACTCAGGTTACAACTGGGTAGGGATAGGGTGTGGGATATCTTATGATAAATATTTGCTTTGGGCTGTTAGCTTTTGCTTATTGTTATTGCCATTTGGCACTTCACTTGCTTAGGTTCACAAAACAATGGAAATCGCGCTTAGATTTAAACAGTAACTAGAACCAAAGACTTAGGATTTATGGTTATTGTTTGTTTTTCTCTTTCTACATGTTAAAGAGTTTTGGGCATCGGATAACATGGCGTTCCAATGACCAAACCTAGACATAAACAGAGAGACAAAGGCATGGAAGGAGGGAGATGATAGTGACATTTAGTTGTTGCTGGTGGAGATCTGTAAACGCGCTCGCTGGCGAGTCATGGGCGGTGATCGTATTGGCGATATGCAAATGGTCTTGGTTGCAGCACGTCGTTTGCGTTTGGTTGATGCTGCTGCAGATGCCGCTTTAGCGGTTGCTGAGGCTGATGATGCTGCTGTTGCTGATGCTACATCTCCTTCTTCAGTTGCTGCTGTTCCGGCTGCTCTGCGTCGTCTTTTTCCAGTCAAAAGTGGCGCACGGCGTCGGCGCTTGGTGGTTGAGGCTTTTGGCTTGGCTTCGCTTGCGCCTGTGTCTGAGGTGTACGTGTTGCTGTTATCCCTGTTATGGGATTGTGTTGGTTGAGTGCAACTGGTGCTGCTGCTGCTCTTGGGTTCATGTGGCACAAAAGCAGATGTGGTGGCATGTTGTGGCAATGACAGTGTGCTGCAATAGTATCGATCCAATTCTCAAGCGAAATGCGCTTTTATATTAAATTTAAAAAAAAGCCTACCTGAGCTTTGGTTTAAGCTCCTGCTGCTTATGAACTAGATCCTCATCGTCTGCCTCCTGTTCTTCTTCATCGTCATCATCATCGTCGACATCGCTATACATATTGGCGGCGGGCGGCATAAATTTCGGTCGCTTCAGTTCGAAGCCGCGTGCTTTGTTACTAAAAATGAAAATGTTTGCAAAACTTTTAAGGAACTTCTCAACTCACACCACTTACATTTTAATGGGCGTTATGGGCATGGGCCGAATGGGCTTGAACACACACAGATCCATGAGTAAGCTGTCTGTGCTGGCATTCCGTTTCCGTGCCGATGACGAGCGATGCAACACTCCGGGCGGCACCGCGAATTGCCGCATAAATTCAGCGGTTGGGAATAAATATGGCTGGTTGAGCACAAATTGCCGATTGCTACTGCTGCTGCTACTGCTGCTGGAACCGGTACTGGTGCTGGAGCTGGAGTGGCCACTGGCGCCCATGATGCCACCGGTGCCTAATAGCTTCCTTTTGAAGCTGCTATCCAACTGAGACACTAATAAGGGAGTTGGCCCATTCATAACCAGAGCCTTTTGCACAGTGTCCTTGATGAATTCGGTGCCCCGATGTAAACGCACAGAGAGCGTTTTCATTATCGCAGTGGCCGCAGTGCTGGCAATGTTACTCGCGCTTGCTGGACATGCCGCCAACGTGCCCGCTCCTCCAATTGATTGATTGGGTGTGCTCGTGCCTGCACTGACATTGCCAACATTGTTGTTACTGCTGCTGCTTGTATTGCCACTGTTGTTGTTGTTGCTATTGCTGCTGATTTTACGTGTGGCACTGGAGTCGTAGGAAAAGGGCGCTGTTTGCCCAGCTGATGCCAGCAACATTATTATTACTGCTCTATAATGCAGCTACCCACTGCTCCTGCTCCTCCTCGGTCCGCACTTCCTCTCCCGACTACCCTCTGCAGTTGTTGTTGCTTCGTCAGCTGGTGCTTTAACATGCCCGGCGTTTGTTTTCTCTTTGTCTCACGCACAAATTTTTCACTGTGTTATTTTCGCATATTGTTTCATTTTTCTTTTATTTCTGTTGTTTATTGTTTTCACTGAATTCCACTAGTTTCTGTTTTTTGTGTGTTTTTCACTTTGCTTCTTCTTTTCAATTTTGTCAGTTTTGGTTTGCACGCTGCTTCGTACAACTACACACTACACACACTTATTCAACATACTCCTACTACTACTTTGCCTTCCATTGTGGCTGGCATTTTTTTACCTCCGCAGGGTATTTACCGGTTGCAATAGCGTCTGTATTTAATCCAAAATTGCGCAATGTTCCTATAATTTTTATTATATTAACTTATACTTAACGTTTTTTAGCTTCTTGTTTAAATGTTTATCGAATTTGTTTTGTTACGGTTTTTTTTGTTGCGATAAACGCTGAAATTTTTACGCTTTGCTGTGTTTTACACCTCACTACTGCATGTTCATTCATCAGCAGCTGTAGTCGCTGACAATATTCACCCCGATAAGCTGATGAGTTTCGGCAGTCAACAGTTTTGCAACAGTTGAGTTGAAACCGACACAATTAAAAATTTTAGTTAATTAGAAAACTGCAAAGTATTGTATTGATTAAATGATTCAAATCTAATTACTTTATATTTCCCTTAAATTTAAGAGAATTAATTACATGCAACTAGAGAATATATCATAAAATATTTATTTATCTTTTAAAGTGTGTACACACTTCTTATATTCATTTATGTTCCTATGTTTATTTATGTAGCAATTTTACTCTGCCGAACTTTTTTAATAAGTAAAAAAAATTGTATAGGGCATACACAATTCTGTTATGTTGGTACTTATTGATTTGTTGGTGATCAGAACGCTTCAATTTTTCAATCTTTTACGTTAAGCGGCTTTTATTTTGAGCATAGAGTGTGACCAAATATCTTTAGTATCACAACGCCGAATTATATTTATTTTAAACTAGGTGGCAGCGCTGGTAATTCAAATTGTAAACCTTCGCGCCACATTTGATTTCAAATTCATAATTCATAAAAAATACCAGCAAAGTGATATTTTATGGCGCATTTATTTAGCCTTTGACTTGCCGAATCTATATATATTAAAACTAAAATTGAAATCAAATGAGCTTCCGCAGTGGCTACTGTTCGCAAATCTTCGATTTTAACATAGATCGCGCATCGGTATCAAGTTTATTATGGCTAAATAATTGGCAAAGCGCATGCGGCGCACAATTTACGAGTACCCGAAGTCACGCTTTAGACAACCTTCTCCAGATACCACCTACGGATGCGCAGCCGTTGCTGCTGCTGCGACTGCTGCTGTGACAGAAGTGTTTTTTGGCATGTCAAATGGCCGTTGAGCTGCAACCGTTTGCGCCGCCCTCTCTGTCTGTCTCATTCTCGCTCCCTCTCTCTCGCCCATTGGGCTGGCTTTTAATAACATTATGAAAACGCGTGTTTTACAGCTCATCAGAGTCGAGTCGAAAAGTTGCCGCATTGCTTGCATTTTTTCGTGCACTCTTTTTTTGTTGTTGGCCGGTCCATTCGCCAGCCAGCCTGTTAGCCTGCCAGTTGAGAGTCAAGTCCTCGCACGGCTGGAGGTCGCTTGGGGGTCGTCGTCATCGTCGAGAGCGGCGCCCTCCCATTGCGGCACCATGCAGCCACGCGCGTCGCCTTCTGCGCAACCGCAGCCACCGCAGCACCACAAAAAAGCCAGAAGCAGCAGCAGCAGCAGCAGCAACAGCATCAGCACCACTAACACACACACATGCATTTGTTTATCTGTGTGCGTGTATGAAGCTGGGCAGGCGTTAGCTGTGCTCGCGCAGGCTATAATTTTCCAATATGCAAATGTGTTGGCTTTGCGGTGTCTCAAAATGGCGCAGCGGATGCCCAAACACACGTGGGATACAGCCACAAGGCTAGCGGCAAGCCGTTGACTATATTCTGCTGCGCAATGCTCTGTCGCAATGTATGAAAAATAATCATCAAGAGATATTGAGATATTATTGATTATTATTATGGATTATTATCGATATTATTATGGATTACTTTGCCCAGGACAGTGAATGCTAACTGACTTTGAATTCCCTCTTATGTTTGATAACATAAAGGATGAACTATTCTATTGAAAGTAAGAGAAATGTAATATTAACAGTATTATTAAAATATAATAATTTTTGTATTAAAAATTTTTGAAAAAAAAAACCTTTTAATAAGTAGACAAACTAAAGTTTTTTTGTTTGGAATATATTCATATTTTATTTGCAATCTGTTATAGACAATAGGCAAATTCGTTCATTAATTTTAGTTTTATTTTCTTCAAAGTAATCTTCATTAGTTATTATACACTTGGACCAATTTATTCCCATGAAGTTATCTAGCGCAGCTTTAAAGCAAAAATAAGGAAGTAAATGATTTCATATATATTTCAACTTGCCATTGTAACATGAAACCAATATACCCTTTGCAGGTCTGCAGGGGACATTACGCAGTGAGCTAACCGCGACGTGTGCTCATTAAGGACAACAAGCAGTTGAGGTCCTTCGAGCTGTGTGTATGTGTGTGTGGAGTGGCCAAACCATTGATAATTATGCAATTTTGCAGGACGACTAAACAAATTATGTTCACTAAATTAAATCTTAACTCGTGCTGGGCGCACTTCGTTTTTTTTTTTTATTATTATTTTTGGCGAACACGTACGCCTGCTAACCTCAATTGTGGGTAATGGCAATCCTTGGCATGTTGTGGAGCGCCTGTGGATTGACATGTGGCAGAATGCTGGGCCTAAGATCTGGCCAACAGCTGCTGTCGACTTCTGTTGAGCGCGAAGCTCGTGCTCTAACAAAGCAATCACAAAAAGGACTTGTCCCCATTCTTGCCAAGCTGCACACAGACAAAAGCTGCCTGCTGTGAGACGACTTAAGAATAGAAATGCAAAAACTCTTCGATAGCTCATTGAATGCGAACGAAAACCCTGAACTTACTTGCGATCCCAATGAAAGTGAGTGATGACATCAGCTAGACTATTATTTGGCTTAGTCGATCCAAGTAATTAGAGCTGTTCCCAGATGAAAACATTTGCAATCAAATAATTTTCATTTGCAGCTAATGAAGCTTTGTTTCATTGTGATTTTCCCTCTTTCGATTTTGTTTTTGTAATCAAGAAATTGAACGCGCAAGATAAATGATTATTGAATAACACAAAATTTGTGCGCAACAAATTTTAGCGCATTGTTTCCCTATAACGAATTGTTCAATGTTCAAATCGATTTATTTTATGCCGCGCTCTCTCTCCTCTCTCTGTCTGTTTCTAACGATTTCAATTACTTTGTGAAGGGCCTCCACTTGTTCACAGGTGTGAATTATATTCTGAAGTGGGCTAGTCCCCTCTCTCTTTCTCTCTCTCTCTCTCTCTATGTCACCCTTGTTCTCTCTGTCTCTGTTTGGTAATGAAAAAACGATAAATCATGGCACAAATGAAGTTTAGTTTTTGTACGTATCTGTTGTTTTTTATGCTCAATTCCATATTTTATATATCTCTTCTATTTTTTGTTGTTTGATTGTTCCTTTATTGTAAAGTGTAACATTGATTAAGCATTATTAGCGTTGATTGTTGTTGTTGTTGTTGTTGTTGTTATTTTTCTTCTTCTTCTATTCTCTTCAGTCTATTCTATGCTGCGTTCCATTGTAGACACATTGGCCCCATTGTTGTTGTTGCGCACAGTGGGACACTTTCCATCATCAACACTTTGGAATGATGGAACGTTTCGCTGGCCAGCTCTGGCAGTCATTCCCCCGCACCACACTCGCCACTCACCTTCAGCCCCTTGGAACATGCGCCTGCGCCATTTGGGGGGCCTCACAATATGTTCCGAGCATATTGATATATGTCTATTTGCTGTTGCTGTTGCTGTTGCTCTTCGATGTAAATCAAAATTGATTTTCTTTATAGCATGGGATAATGATGTTTTTTCTTTTTTAATGAACTGATGGATACGAAAACAAAGAGAGATGAGCTGTTGTTGGATTTGCGGCAAGAGGATTACTCTAGAGACTTTTCAAGTTAGTGAGACTAAGTTTTATTAAATCTCATTAAATTTTAATTCTTTTTTCAATCATATTTCGAAAATGGTCTTTCTCAAAATCTGGTATGTAAAGCTCTCGGCCTAAGCTGGAAACTGATTAATGAAAAGCTTAGCTTTAATCTATCTAAACTGGTATTGATGTTATTTTTTTTAACGAATGTAGAAATTGTAGAGCTAAATAATCTGTCGTTATGAAAGGGGCAAGATATTGGCATCGCCTCGTCGTTTTAAGTGCTATAATTTTTTTGTAAATGGCATAAAGTTTTAGCATGAATTATTTCTCCTGTATTTATTATTCATTTCATTTATTTTTTATGTGTTGAATGGATGCCAATGCATATTTGATATTTAAACAATCAGATTTGATCAATAGCTAGCCACTTGCTAATATGTATTAATCTTGAATTAGAAAAATATATTTGAGACATATTTTGTTTAACATATTGGGAACAAATAGGAGCAAGTAGAGTTAATATCAAATGTCTACGGCTTTGGAGTTGCATACCTTAACTTCCCTATGTCCCTATGACGCTTAAAAAAAGTACCTTGTATATTTAAATAACTAGTATCTATTGTTGATAGATATCTACTATAATTCATGTGAAAAGCAGAAAAATTGCTTATTATTTTCTACACTTGGCAATAGAATTTTCCACATTTGTTATCATTTGCAGGTGTGAATGTGAAATTGATCTGCATTGAATATTTGAGATCTCCGTCTCCGAATAAATCTCAGTGTGTGAGTGCTAATCTTATCACTCGCGAAATAAGTCTCTTTAAAAGATTATAAAACGTGAATACCTCAACGCAAAACAAACAGACGAAGACGGAAACGGGAAAAAATCTCTAGGTCGGAGTAAGAGCTTACGTGATACTTGTTCCGTTTCACTCCTGGGTAGAACGTAAGCATTGAAACGGATAACTGTTCTTTGCGAGCAAACACTCAGTCTGAGCTTATATACATATAATATAACTACCATAACATACATAACAACTATCATAACATATAACTACTCTCTAAGATTTGTTCAAGTATTGGGCCTCAATTCTAAGACATCTTTGCAATTTTATGGCATGCCATTGCAATTTAATAAATCATAGTTGAATCATATTTAACAGCGCTGCCAAAAAGATGACAAAACATATAATGCAAAACTGAGAGAAAGAGTCAAAAACATACAAAAAATAAAAATAAAGAAGAGCATAAGAAGAGACGTCGACAGGGGCAGCAACACGAAACGGCCATTTGTCAAAGCGAAGGGCAGTTGGCCAATAAAATTGCCGGAGAAATGGCCATAAAAGCAGCGGAGGATGGCCGAATGAGCCACCGTTGCTCACAGTTGGCCAAAAGGCGCCACAGCAACTTCGACTTAAAGTTATGTGGAAAATTGATTTTGCGGTAGCCGGGGCAATAAATGTTTTAGCTCAAATGGTAAACACAAGTAAAAGAGCTAACAAGAGTGAGAGATAGAGCCAAAGAGATGGGGCATGGGCGGAGCAGCACGCAAATCAACTGGGCAACTGGACAAGTGGACAACTGGACAACTGGACAACTGAGCAACTGGATTTGCGGTCTTGCGCAGTGCATGGAAAAACTTTGACAATGTAAGAAATATGCATGGCAACAGCAGCAAAGGATACAGGACCAGAGAGCTAAGAGTGTGGCCAAAGACTGCTTTGGAGGAAATATGATGACATATCGCGTCATAGTTCAAACGGCAGGGAATCCTCTGATCAATTTTGCACACAGCAAGGCGCCATCCTTTTTTTTTTTTTTTTGGTACCATTGCATGAGGTTTGAATCTTTGATACCCTGTAGCTGAGTAATCCACAGCTAAGCTGCTGTTAAGCTGTGCACAGTGTATGGAATATGCAGAAGTTCTTTGTACAGAAATGTACTTGAATTCAATGAAATGAAGGAGTTTATATAATATTGAATAATTTGGTAATACAAATATGTAAACTTTTTTTCGAGAATACTATAGAGAAAACTGAGTCAAATATTTTATTTACTTTTCAGCTTATAAGTTTTTGTTTTGTTTTATTTATTTATTTATTTTTTTTTTTTTCAATTCTATATTTAAAGACTTTCTTTTTAGATTTCAACTTTATGAAAGCATATATACTAATTATTTACAGGGTATCTATTGACAGTACTTAAGATATGTACTTAAACCCTATGCATGCAGTTGGCCTGGTCAGTGGCGCATTTTTCCTCGAGTGCGCCAAATCGAGGCCATAATTTTTTATTATCCAGACAGAGCCTGGACCCTTTGGCACACACACGCATACACTCAACTGTGTGTGTGTGTATGCGTTAGCTTCTGTTGTGGCTTTTTTCGGGTTGCACTGCAGTTGCTTGAGTAGCTATAAAAATAATTAATTGGCTTTTATGTGGCAGGAGCCGTTGAAATTTCGACTTTGCCTCTTCCAATGCAAATGCAATTTCTGCCCTGTTTTCCTTTTTAATTAGTGCTATTAATAACGTTTATCATCAACATCGACAGCAACAGCAGCAGCAGCAACCGCATAATTATAATCATCATGCATCTGCATCTGCTTTGCGGTTTACACAAAACTCATTTCCGTTCGGGCGGCCATTTTGGGTTTTCATTGAAGCTTAGCATTCAGCTTTTAATTAGTTTTGCGGTTAGCCACAATTGTGATTGAACATACATTAAAATGGTCTTTACATACATTGCACGTAGAGAGAATGCAAATTAAAAACAAAAAACAAAAAACTGCTCTAATCGGAAATGATCAACTAGAAGATTCCCTCTGTTTCCAGCTGATGTTGCAACTTATTTTAGACTTTTTGTGTGGCATACAAGCAAAGATACAGATAAAGAGACGAACGTATTAACTAATTACTTTTTTTTTTAAATAAGTTTAGCTCTTATTAGTCGATCGATGAGCATTAGAAAAGCCTGTAACTGAGTCTTATCATTTTTATACCCTGAATTTTCCCGGATTTTTAAAAAGTATTACCTATTATTTCTCTATTATTTTTTCGCGCTGTTTTCCGCGAGTTTTTCAAAATAATTTTTGGTTTTTCTTTTTTTCCATTTTAATAATAGTTTTTTTCTTTTGCTGATTTTCCTGCGACAACATGGCGAACCCTTTCTTATCTGCTTCTTTGCTGCAGAGTGCTAGTGGCACATCAGTATTTTTTATTAATTTATGCAGCACAGTGTGAAGCAATTTTCATGGCTGTTGTTGTGCTAGAAAATGCATCGCATAAACTGTGTGGAAAATGGTGTGAGTGTGTGCGTCTGGAAATACGACTGAATTGTTGTGGAAAATGTACGCAGCGAACGAAGAGAGCCAGAAACGAGCGCCAAATTAATGAGCTGTAATAGCGAAATCATTTTGAAAACAATCATCGCCGCGGCAGCCAAACAATAATTTACAAAGTAATTAAAAAATATAAGAAAATATACGAGAGAAAAAAAAAAAAAAAAAACACACACACACACACAAATTTAATTTGGATTCATAAAGTGGCGAAAGTGCTTCGGAAATATGCGTAATATGAATAAGAAATTCTTGAGATATTTTCGTTTCTGAAATTAGAGATGAATTAAAAGAAACAGTACAGCAACAAAAACACAGAAATATAAACATTTGTAAATAAAATGTTATCAATTGTAAACATTGATTTAGTTAAAAAGTGAAAACCTTTAATAATACTATTTTGAGATAAAAAAATCTGATCAAATGAGAACTATCAGAATAGCTTTGTAATTGAGCTATAGCTGAACATTCAATTTGCTAAACATAAAATATAATTTTAGTATAATATTTTAAGATTTTCTGCCTCAAAAGAAACTTAATGAAGTCTTGGAAAACTTTAATGAATACAAAGCAAGAGAAGAAATAATAATACAAATGAGATTTATGTTTGAATCTGTGGGGGCGGTGCTTTGGGGAGGATTATGAGGGGGGAACGCTGCGGCATTTGCTGCGGGTGTTGCCAACCGTTCCCCAATGCCATAAATAATAAAAGGTCTGAAAATAAATAACCTCGAAAATGAACACTAATGAGTTTTCTGTAATTTGTAAAAAAAAAATAATAACAAACTTGAAATTATCTATTAAACAACGCTAAAAAGCCAACTCTCTTGCTCTCTCCCTGTATATCCCTCTCACTCTTTGTCTCTCAAATGTTTTGGGCTTTAACTGCGCAGTTTTGCGGTGGGCACATGGGAACGCCCCTTTTGCATAAGAAGGTTCTTTTGCGCGCCAAACAAACAATCATAGAAGTATTTAATGCAACTGGCAAATACACTTAGAGAAAAATGGGTCGAAAATGTTGTATGAAGATGGAAAAGACAAACCATCGATTTTTAACTGGCGTGACTCAGTTTACGATTCAAATTACGAATTTTGCAAAAAGTCAAGGTTAAAGTTAAAAAGAAAGTTACTTTCATAAAAATTTGGTTAATTTATTAATTATCAAATTAATTATTTATTAGAATTTATTTATTTTTTATTTCTAGAAATGTTCTTTTTTTTTAAATATGCAAACGTTTTTCTTACATATTTTTTCTTTTATATTTACTGTTGCTTCAAAGTGAATTTTACTTTTATTAAATTCACATTTTATTTACTATAAAATGCTCATTAATTTTGAATTCTTCTTTTGTATTTATAAATGGAGCATTTCTCTGCGTGTACTTTATATGATATGCTTACTTATTTGATGTGTGTGCGTAGTTAATGAAGCGGAAATGCAAATCGGCGACCTTAGGCCTGGGCAGGGGCCGTAGCCGTAGTCGTTGCCTGGGCCAATTGTTCACTTACCGGCCGAACAAATATACAGCGAGTGCCGCGAAACGTCAACGGCGATGACGTCTAGATTTGGCTACCAGTAGTGGGTCCATTGTTCTATACGCATAGCACTTCAATAAAAACAACAGAAGAGAGAAAGAGAGATGCAGAGAATTCGCTAAGCTACAGCGTGCTGCTGCGCTTTTGTTTGTTTGCATTGGCTTTTTACGAACTCTCTCGGGCCCTCACTTTGGAGTGCGAAAAAAACTCAAATACAAAAGCCTCGTGACGACTCCGAAGCAAACAAATAGCCAAGCAAATTTGGTGTATTGTGATTGAGTATATATATGTATATATATCAAATGTGTGCGTGTGTGTTGTGTAGCATTAGTTGCAGCTCATTGCCTGCCAAAGGAACTATTAAACATACATAACCGCACAAGTTTGACGATTATTTTTGAATTAGAGAACTGTCAAATGTCATAGGTTAGGCGGGGGGCATATGGATCGGTATTATATGACAACAAAAGATTTAAATCGCTAAAAAAAAACATAACAAGCCTAAATTGAAGCCTTTGTTTCCTTATTGTTATTGAATAACCTACTAGGGTCAACTGCTAAGGCTATAAAGTTTTTTTTTTTATAGTAGAAAATAGAATTGCTTTTTATTTTAGTTAAATTTTGACTGATGAGGACAGCAGGACAACAGAGTTTCAAAGAATTTTTGATGTGCGTTGATTAATAAAATAATCTTAAATCCCAAATTAATTCCTATGAAATCTGAAAAATTCGTAGTACTATATCATTACTTAACACTTAGTTACTTAGTTAAAAAATAATCGATATATTATTAAACATTGTAAGCATACTTCCCAATGCAATGCATTCAATTCAGATTCATTATTAATAATTTCCTTGAAACTCCTGGTGTTTGGTTTACAATTTATAGTTGGCAGAGCCATCTGCTAATAGAGTTAACACATTGAAATGACTCTATAATAAGGCGCAAATGCGAAAAACCCCGAGAAATTATAATGAAAAATGTGGCAACATAAAAGCGAAAAATGGAAAACAAATCGCCCATCAAAGGACACGAAGTCGGCCTCAAAATGCAAACAGATGTAAATCCGAGCGTAAAACCCAATAACCAAAAACGGCTCAACAAGCGGCCGAGGCCAGGAAAGTGGCCTGAAAGACAGCAGGCGTAAAATGAAAAGCACGGCATGAGGCATGGGCATTTAGCATGTAGCATGAGTCGCAGAGTCAGCGGGGGCGGGTAACATAGGTCAAGTACGAATGCATTAGGACAACATGCGTTTGGCCTCAAATAGAGATGGTTTTTATGAGGATGGCCAGAACGGAAATGGAAACAGTTGGCGGGGCTTTCAAGCGGGCGCAAGAGGACAACGCGTGCCAGAGGTGCGAACGGAAGTGTGTGGCAATTGTTTCTTGATTCTTTGCCCAAAAAGGAGTCCTAGCCAAAAGCAGCTGGTCGACTGTGACCCCCCTTCATGATGTCTGGGTCCATTCACAAATTATGCAATCAAACATGAACAAGTTCTGCGAATTTATAACGAAAGAAGCCAGTCTGTGTCTGTAATAAAAGAAGCTAGTTTTAGCTGCTGAAATGGAAACGTAGGAGAAAACTAAAACAAAAATCTGTTCCATTTCCATTTTCTTTTAAATGATATACCTAGTCTTTGCTTGCGATATTAGCCAAAAATTTGTCGTAAAACCTTAAATTATTATAAAACTACTACAACTAGTTATATAGTACTAAGACATATATAAATTTTACTTTCAAGTTACTTTTTACTTTCATTTAAACAAAAATACCTCATTTGCAACGCATTTTAATTGTCAAAGCTATATTTGGCGTGAAACAAGCTAAAGTCACAGCACTAACACCATATTACTATGTCTTCCAATTTTGCAGCTTTTCAGCCCTTTTAGTTGCCCAGCCCTGTTGCGCTTACTCCCTCGCTCTCAGTGCCGTACTCCCTTTCTCTCTGTCACTCCTTTATTGTTGTCTCTGCGTCATTTTTACCGTTGCGCTGTGCCTGTCATCATTTCTCATCGTTGCTTTTGTTTCCTTGTAATTTGTCACTGCTGGAGCTCATTTCTGCGACGTAATTTGTTTGCAACTCATTTTGGATTTATTCCCTTCCCCTGCGGGCCCACGTTCTGCGCCCCGTCCACAGATTTTTACACCTTTCCCTCTTCCTGGATCACCTTGCCTCTGTTGTTAGTGCCTTTGTTGTTTTCTGGTCTCGCTCTGATGCATTTAATTAAAATTATTACAGCTTGTAATGGGGCCAGACTGGGAGCGTTCACATTTGAACAAATGGATCATTTCTATTGCGATTATCACTAATTATAACTAATAAATAATAAAAACTTTTGTCATTAGGCGCAGTTGCGATGTATTCTTTGTTTATACAAGTTATTGACATGTAGAGTAATCTTAAATTGATGTAAGTCTGAGGAAGAATATTTATATATAGTATATTCTATTTCTTTGATATAAAATATTATTAAAATTTTAAATACAATTAATTTGAGAAAATATAAATATTCCAATTTTAAATATAATTAATTTGAGCTAATGTTTTTAATAAATACATTTTTGTATTATTTTAAATGCAATACCTCAGCGCCCCCCGCAAGCAGCAGACTCATCTAAAACTCTTTTTTACTCTAAAAAATAAACTAGCTTCCACTCTCTTCACTGCCAAGTCAGGCATATCAACAATCTCTGCCTAAAAGTGCGTAAAGCCACTTCAGAAAACTAATTTTTGAGCATTAGAAAGGGTCGGAATGTATAAAACTCGGTATTGCTCTGTCTATAGCTATTGTGATTGAGCATGACTTTGCTTTGAAAACATATTTGTAACGGCAAAAGCCGACAATGAATCAACAACAAATGCGCTGAGAGAGAGAAAGAGAGAGAGAGAGACCGAAAGAGAGGAGAATAATACAAGTACACGCACTTCTAAACGCAATTACATGCATGCGCTGAACTTTGGAATGAATTCAAAATGATGAAAGGTAAGCATTGTATACTTATGTGTGTATATTCATGTACATATATGAATACATTATATACAACACAAATTTTAGCCTAGGGCGCAACTCTGGTATTTTTCTTTTGGCTTCTTCGCTTTAGCACTTTTCAGCCTCGCCCCAGGTGAAAAAAAAAAACGTAACAACAAATATATTGAAACGACTGCTGCTGCACTCACTCTCATGCGTTTCTTTGTGCTCTCGCATTCAGTTGCTCTCCCTCTTTCACTCTCGCTCGTTGCTGCACTCGGGCCTGCAGCGCTGCTTTTCAGCAAACGCCATTGGGGGTTTGGCATTGAGCCTACGCATGGCCCAGCCTCGCTCTCTCTCTCGCACGGTATCTGACTGCGCTGCTCCCTCGTTCTGTGCGCATGTATATGTGTGTGAGTGAGTGAGAGTGCGTTCGGCTTTCTATGCGTTTCCCTTTATTAGTTTGTCTAATTGCTTTTGGCAACTATTATTACTGATGCTGTTGTTATTGTTGTTGTCGCTTATGGCTTGTCGGTTTGTCAGCGCAAAAAGTACACAGATGTCATGTTTAGAGCTCGCCACTGACCGTTGCCGGGGCACAGCCCGATCCCCGGGTGGCCCGAGTCATTGCCTTTGCCTTTGATTTGACTCTTCACATTTGAGTATGCGTGTGTGGTGTTGCCATGGGCCCTGCTCCTGCCCAGAGCAGAACTCTATGCGCTTCTAAAATACTCTTTTTAATAAAACGCTGTTTAAGAAGGCGTGAAATTTCGCTGTTGCAGCACTTCCGTCGATCACACGCTGCGATTTGCGTCATTGCGAGCGCGTTTTCAATTTTTCGGCAGGGAGGTTGGGCAAATACATATTCTCTATTTTTCAGTTTTTATTAAATTTTTAAATACAATGTTAAATAATTTATTAGCGCACGAACAGCTGCTATAACTACAACTTGGCTCATTCCAACAACTGCTTAAATGGGGCTTTTCATTCATTCATGGCTATAAAGGTGCCCTGTGCGTTTTTCAGTAACTTCTTCAATACTTTCTCACTTTTCTGAATTCTCATACTGTAGTTAACCTGACTGAGTCTATTAATCCTCAATTTAGTTTATGGTCCTGGTCCAGAAGGCTCACAGCAGTTGCGACTCCCACATCTACTTTATGGCCACTTTGCTGGCCTCCACACTATTTTTTATGCTTTATAGTTCGAGTAATGTTATTTATCATTCGTCTGTGTAATTTTTCATATGAAAAACTTTCGGTTCACATACGCTTTAGCTGGACTCACACGCATTCGAGACTGTGACCAGCAAAAGCTTGCCTCCGGCCTGCAGAAATGCTTTAGCTGCTTTGGTTTTTTGACATTTATTTCTGCTCCGAGGGAAAAAGAAAACAATACGAATTGTAGCAATAATAACAACAACAACAGCAACGACACGCCAAAGAGGAAGAACGTGCGATATTATTAATTTTACTTTATTTGAGGCGGCGCTGGCATTCCATGGATAGTAGGAACGAGCGCCAGGGGCCATCCATCGCAATGGATCCCAACCCATAAGCAGCCCCGACCCTGCGCAATTGTGTGTGAGAGTGTGTAGGAGTAACGTTTTGGCCACATTCGCGTGTCCATTGGTTATAACTCAAAACGCATTGAGGACTCAGACGGGCGCACGTTGAAATAAATATAAATGTCAAAACTGAGTGGAGTATTCGGTGCGAGTGAAACACATAAAAAACAAAAGATAACCGAAAAAAAAAAAGAATGCACAGAAAAACGAATACTATAAAGAAAACATTGCACTTGGCCAACAAATGAATCATTCGATTGGTGGATGTGGACACCATGCGTGAGAATCGACCAACTGCCGGGTGGCAAACGCAAAGCTATAAAGATTTCAAAAAGTTTCCGATGTATGAGGTAAAGAAATTTCATTAGCAATTTATATGTAACTGAAATGTTCAATAAAATTCGTATGGAATACTTATCATAGTATTTATTAATGTAATGAAAAGCAAAAGCAATCACAGCCCTTCATATTTCATAACATAATATTTATCTTCAACTTTATTTTACAATGAAATGTTGCAAGAATATAGCTAACATGAGCTGGATCTGTAGAATATATGAAAGCTATATGGTTTAATGTTGATAATCTGTTAAGTACACAGCTACAGCTGTAAAGTAAAGCTAAAGTTATTGGTTTTAGAAAACGTGTTAAAAGAATACAAATTATTTAATAATATTAATGACATTAATGTAAAATAATAAGCTAAAGTCTTAGCTCTCATATATTCCACTTAAGTGTTAAGTATTAAAAACTCGAAGACAAATCAAATAGAATAAAATGAGAGCAACAAATGATGTGCTAAACAGAGTTATGACTACATATATAAATGCCTACTAAGCTAGTTAGAGATATAAACTCAATCAACACTCATTAAATTTAAATCAAGTTAATATATTAAGTTGGCATCGCTTTGTGAGTGAATGACTCTCAATTTCAAATGAAGTCTTAGGAGAGTAAGAAATACAAAAACTTGTATTTTCTGGCATTCCAGATAATACTTAATAAGCAACAAAAACTATTAGAGCTATATGAACAGAGACCACCAACTGCGAGTGAGTTCTGCTCTCAGTGCCTAGCCGCCATCAATCTTGCAGCATTACACGAGCAGCAACTGATGGATTTTTGTTTTTGGCAAAGCTTATTATCATTTGAGTTAAGATCATAATGTCGGAGAGAACGATAATAGCCGACGTCTTATGGGACGGCGCTATATGGCGCCTGTCGTTTTAAATCGAAATACAATCATAAATAATACAAACACCAACCGAACACAAAATATTCAAACAAATATATACATGCACATATATTTATATATACATATATATATTTTTTTTTCTCTCAATATTTATTAATGACACACAAAAAGATTTAAGCGCAACGGGCCACTTTTTATATGGCCAAAAACTGCAGGAAAAATATATTAAGAAATTGGAGGGGGAAAAAAACAAAAACTACGAAAAAATGCATTAATTCATTCATCAGAAGAAGAAGAAGAGCCGGGGCAGCACTTGACCAGATTCTCATTTCTCCCTTCTCTCTCTCTCTCTCTCCTGTTGTTGTTTTATTTTTTTCTTCTTTCGTGTCTGCTTCAAATGTCGAACGTTTTGTCCCCAAAGAGATGTTGAAAATTTTAAGCGCCATCATTTATTATGTTTGTTTCGTTGTTGTTGTTGTTGCTGTTGTATTTATGCACAAATTTATGTGATTTTTATGCGTAGACATAATTATAAAAGCCGCGCTGCAGCGCACTTCACAGCCCCGTGAAGTATCTTAAGACCAGAGTTAAAGTTAAAGCCAAAGCCGGAGACCCGGTTTCAGCTTGAGAGTTTGACTTCATTTATGGACCATATTTATGCTCTCTTTTCTCCTATATTTACCTGTCTCTGTCTTTCTCCCTCTCTCTCTCTCTCTCTCTCTCTCTCTCTCTCTCTCTCTCTCTTTCTCTGTGTTTGGCTTGATGTCTGTTGCGCTCTGGCGCTCCAGCTACACCTCATATTGTCATAAATTATAAAACTTTATGCGTAAATTAATGACAACATTTTTTTTCTCTTCATTTGTTCGTTTATTTGTTGCTTTTATGAAATGCTCTTTCCAGCTTGGAGTTTGTTAAGGAATTGACATTAAATTTGAATTAAGAGTCCATTTCACATATTACATTTGATGGAAAAAATGCTTTGAGAGGGTTCTAAAATATCTCATGGCCTTAGAACAACTTCTTTTTGCAGTAAAAGATATATTTAAAACGAATAAGATAAATGTTTATATAAATTTCAATAACATACAAATAGTAATAATAAAATATAAATAATACAGTATAAAATAAATATAATAAGTATAGTAATGACCATAAAATATTATAAAACATAATAAAAAAATAATATATACATATATATATATATATATATATATATATATATATATATATATATTAGAATATATATAATTTATTCGTTTACCAATATTTAAAAAATATCTATTTCAGAGAACTCGTTTTATTCTCTCCTTAATTATATTTCCTTATAGTGCATATCATATTCGTTTTATAACTAACTCTTAAATTTAATCATAATATTTTTCGTGTCTCTGGTTTTCTCGCTGCCATCCAATTTTTGTCATGTCTCTCGAGCAGCTTAACTATTTCGGTTCCCCAAAATTAGTTACATTTTGTGTTGCCTGCGAGGGATTAGGCGTTTGTCGTTTATTAATTCATTGCGTGGACTGTGACAATATTAATGAAGTGCCCAGTGACAAGGTGAAGCATATTCGAAATCTATCAAATTTTATAGACTATGCATTCCTTGGACTGTTTCCAACTATGTTTTTCAATGTGGGCACAAATTGTTTGCACTGCCAAAGCAACCGCAAAAGCCACAAAAGCCACTCAAATCCAAATAAAAAGAATAGCAACAATTGCAATTCGAGCATGCAAATTCAAAATAATTATAAAATCTTGAATGAGCTAGAATAATAGATATCCTATAGATAGCCTTAAAGTGCCATCATATGGAAAATTAGGCACAAAAAAATAAATAAATTAGTAAATAAATGCTACATCTACATATAGTCTAATATAATGTAATGTATAATATATTTCTTAGACATTCATGTTTTGTTTTTTATCAACTACTACCCTGGTTCAGCTGTTTACAGGGTATATGCTCATACACAAATAATTGAATAAATAGCAACAACTTGAAATGAACAATTGCTTTTGATTAAACAAAAAGTCGCTGTGAGACGACAATTCCCGCTCACATATCAACAAAATCAAATAAATTAGTCAAAATGAGGGTGGCCATTTCATTGGTATTGTTGTTTAGGGTAATATATCTTATATACGTACATATATGCATAACCGCAAAATGAGCAAAATTGAGCTGAAATTTGTTTGATTATGACAAGTTAGATGAAAGCCCCAATGCGCTACGTTAATGGGAGAGAGCATATACAACACATAGGTATGGATGAATAATATCTTATAAATGAAATTTGAAAGTTCATCTCAAGGGAGACAGACGAAAGCTTGGCTAGATTCATTGAATTCTTTAATACTAAAACCCTGTCCTAATTGCAGATACAGAGTAAAGCCTAGAAAAGCACAGCTTAGTTTTCTTTTCTCTTTTTTGATTACACATGAACAAATTAGTTCAGAAAACAGATAAGTAAATGTTTAATCAATAGAGAGATTTTCTTTCCTCTCTATATATCGCCTACTTCAGAAACAGCTTCTACTTTCTTTCCGTTCACTCCATTACAGAGCATCTGTGAAGTAAAGTTCCAGCAAGATTTGCTACACTTTCATAAATCATAATAGGCTACTTATTGGGTTAAGTGCTCCGACTCCGACTGCGCTCAAGTGGTCTACGCAACCAATTTAAAGCGGAATGAAAAGAAAACAAAACCGCAATTTAGACAACATCTGCAGGCGTTGTTGCTCCAATTTGTCATCAGCTTTCGCAGGGCCTGCAAGTCCCTTAATCACACTCCCCCCACCCCACTCATTTGAGTTAATATTGTTTGGAATCTAGAAATTCGCTACACCACATAACTCTTACTTTACGCAGTGTCTCGGACGGGGCATATTTTGCATAAATATGGTATAAGCCGAGGCAGTATTATCCCCTGGCAACAAACACAGGGCTCGCATGACGTCCTGCCATACGTCAATGACGACGGGTTGTCTATTAGATTGTTTCTTTTCTTATACCAAAGTCCCTATGGACAAACGAGTGGCAATCGAGGGCAAACAACAAGCTGAGTAGGCGTATACGCACTCTGGTAGAAAATATCGTTGAAGGGAACTCAGGGAACTCTGAGACATTTTGAGCTAGAGTTCTTAAATTTGATATGAAAGTTGAAAGTTGAAATTGAATACTAAAAAATACCAGTAAAGTCTGGACATATTTATTTATTACTTCAATTATTATTAGACTAAAAATTAGTTATGAAAATTAATTATGAATTAGACTGAAAACTAGGTTTCTTTCCAACTATTCCACCTTCTATAAGAGTCAAAGGTATAATAATGGTATCTTTGTTCAGTTAAGTTTAAATTTTCAGTTAATTTGTTTTTGAATTGAGTTCAAACTATCCCAAACATAAACTAGCCTATATTATCTTAGCAACCATAAGAGCTAAAGACTTTAAAATGGATATGAAACTAATTGTAGTTGTCTTACTGATCTAAACTTGATTTGCTTGTTGTATTAAATAAAATCGATTTAAATAAATACGATTTACAGGATATTTGTTGGTCAAAAACCCTTCTCGTTTGACGACTGTTCTTTGGCTGTTGATGAATTATCACAATTTGCCATATACTATCCTATCTGGTATTTGGTATGTGGGCACGCGGTAGTATATTTATTTATTTATAGCCCACAACTCGGACCCGTCGGGGCCTATAAATTTTCACACGAAGGTGTCACATTACAAACAGCGTACATGACACGTACGACGTACGACGCATGCGTACGCCCCGACTCGAAACGATTCGGAACACCTTGAAGCACCGGAACCGGCATTGAGGTATTTGTCGCGTTATCTTGTCGCTCCGTTGGAAATGTAAGGGCGATAAGAGTGGCTACTATTGATAGCTGAGTTCAGCCAATTGCTATCTTTTGGCATAATAAAGCTACTAAACGCATGTCGTCTGTCCGCCCCGTTTAACGCTGCCAATTATGGCCTAAAGGTGAACTTGGCTTTAACTGGCCACATCAATCATGAGCGTGAGTGAAACAGTGAGCGAGGAGGCGGATCGCACGCTTGATTAATTAAGTTTAAAATATGCCTGCCATATTTAACAAAGGCACAGAGACAGACAGCTCCCAGATCCTTCACCTGACCAATGGCCGAGACTGCGGCCAGCCAGCCAGACTTCCAGACTGCCAGCCTGCCCGGACTGCTTGACTGTTTTGCCTGCTGCTCTTTTTGTTCTGGCCAAATTAATTAACAGACATCAGTCGAGGCACACAGGCAGACGGCACTCGCGCCCGTTGCATATTTGAAATATGTTTGTTTTTGTTCTCGAACATATATAAGTATATAGATATAGATGTGTGTATCCATAGGTATTTATCAGGAATTGTGTGAATTGTAAAACACCTGTTTTCGGTCCTGACTTTTTTATTGAATTCTCTTCTCGTTTATTTTTTAATGTGCTGGGCGTAACGTCGCTTAATGTTTGTTGTAATTGTTTATTGTTATTATTTATTTGGCAATTTGTATTCGTTAGGGCTGAGCATTGTGCGCGTTAAATGTGGGCTAAAGGCGAGCAGATCTACGCATTTTGTGGCCAACGAAATATATGATCTAGTCAAAATATTTTCCAAGAGCTGCTACATCAATCAATTGAGTGGCTACAATAATACATACACATATGATATGGAAATAGGAATTGCAGAATTTGCTGAGTTATTAATAAAGAATTTTCTTTAAATGCAGATTTCATAGAGATCATTGCATAGATGAGTTGGGTTTTGCTCAACTGGCTCAATTACTTTATATTTTGGCGGAGGTATTGGAATATTGTTGTGAAATATATGATCAGATGCTTCTTAGTCTTCTTCTTCTTCTTTTAGCAGACTTCTGTCTCAAGTAAATGAATTTATTTATAGAAACTTTCTATTAGAAAGTCTTATATGAAGAGTTCTGCTTTTACTTAAGCTAACCAAAGCAGAATTTGTTTTCCATTATATCAAAGAGAATTTGGTAAACAATATCATCTCCTATATATGTAATACAAATTTAAAAAATTGTCAAAAGCTATATTCCATTATATATTTTATATACTTGCTTTATGTGTACTATATAGTAAAATGCACTATTTTATAGTCAATTACATGTTTTATGTATTCTATTTATTTTTTTTTTCTATTTACATATTCTTACAGAATATAACATTCCTGTTTCTATAACACATGCATATGTATGTATTTCTGCAGCTTGTAGTCATTCATTAAGGACCTTAATCATCACATTTCTTAAGTACATCGATTAAGGTCTTCAACGAATTCAATTAAATGTATATGAGAAATACTCATAAATTAATAATAAAATCATACGATGATTATGCCTATTACAACCTACTCGATACAATTAAATTGTCTCAGCCGCAAAGAGAGAAAAGTGAGCGGCAAATGCTATTAGTGTCAAGCATATGGTACTCCAATGGACTTTTATTGTTTTTGTTGCTGCGCATTAAGGGAACAGGGAAATGGTTAGGATGTAGAACAACTCACACCGAAAGCAATGCCGTTTTTGGCATTTATGGCATAAAGGCCACCCACTTAAGTGTGAACAACAACGGCAACAACACAACCACAACAACATGAGCTAAGAACAACAATTTATATATCGAATCCACCCCCGAATGGCAACTGGCAATGAATTGAAATTGATACACCCCAAAATTTGAGCGAAGCATTGAGCGTAGCCGCAGGGGAGCAGTAGGCAGGCAGCTACAACAAAAAGGACAACAATAACCAAACATACACACCCACACACCCACACACACACATATGCACACATGTACTCTAGCCAGTTGGAGGCGTTGGCTGTGCCCCACAACGCAATTGGTTCGCGCTGTTCGCGCATCGTTTGGCCCTCGCAGGACTCCCCGCAGGACTTCCTTCTGTGGCGCGCACACAGACGGCAGCTTTCCTGGCGTCAGCAGCAGCAGAAGCAGCTTCATTGGCGACATTTAAGCTTCTGGCTTCGGGCAACAGGCATCCTTTTGTTTGCCCCGTGCTTAATTCAATCAAATCTATTTGCCCCGGTCGCACCAGCCAGTGCGTCATCCTTGGTAGCGTATGCTCCACGGGAAATTTAATTACCCCCTGCATTGCTTGTCAGGGTATCAATGTGTATGTTTGGGCATTGGCTATGGTTCACCCTAACTCGTCGTCCTGTTTTTAAAATCCAATAAAGTGTCGCACAATTAAGTGACAAGGATATCCTGCGGGGCATCGACACAGGATCATCGCTTTACAGCGTTATCTATATTTAGCCTTGACGGCTTTTCTTTTCTCTTATTCGTGCAGGCACATTTGTCAAATTGTAGAACTCAATTAGTTAGCAATTCTGTATTAATCATAGTCAATTAACAACTGCCCAAAGGGAGGACCCAGGCGCAGAGCGCATATCCTAGTCTTTAGATTAACTGATGGAAACTTGCAAGAACTCAGGATATTTGTAGAGAAAGTAAAGTTCAAAATATGACTTAAATAGGAAAGTATATAAGATGAAATATCAAAAATTCGGAATAGATTTGGGTTTGCATTCGTGCATCCTAGATGTCATCTATTAATGCTAATGATTGTGAGTTATATGAGAAAGGATATACTCCCTATGAACTATACTTTCCCAATAAAAATATCAAATTTTCAGCTCCAATTGGTGCAGAAAATAATTGAGATAATAGTGAATTTATGCTAGACGAAATCACAATTTAAAAACATCCATCAACATCCAGCATCAAATTGCTCTTAGACACATTGTCGATTTATGTGAGCGCAAATCTTTTACATTCAAATCCATTCACACTAAAGAATGACGCATTCATATGCTCACTTTCAAGCAGCAACTGCGAGTTGCTGTCAACGAGGAGAGAAATGCTGAAATCGTCTATTGAATCGAACGCTGGCCCCTGAGTAGAGGAACTTTAAAATTTTTACTTCATTGCATAAATATTTATGCGCTTTGAAAAATGCTCAAGACTTGGCTCAAGCAACGACAAAAATATTTGACAAGAAACACAATGGAAAAGCGGCGTACGAAAATGTGTCAATGGCAGAAGGACCTCGCCGAAGGACCCTCATTAGTGCAAAGAGCTGAGCAAAGAACAAGGTCGCGATTGTAGTACGAGCTCTAAGAATGTATAACAATGGCGCGACAACGCCCAGCCAACGCAGACCCTTCCTTCCTGCCCTCAACCGGCGCGCCCCCTCTTGAGCTGGGCGTGTCGGCTGACTGAACAATTACGATCATTGCCCGGCACAGCCGAATCGCAAGGAGGCAGGAGGACAAGTTCGGCTGCTATCAGGAACGGTGTACGGCGAGTGCAAGTCAAGACGCTGACATTTACTTTGACTTCGAAATCGGATACTGCCGGAAGTTGGACAATTGGCTGCAAACGTGTAAATGGGCGCCCGAACAGCAATGCCAAAGCCCGCATCTACAACTCCTACTTCTGCCGGGGAGGATCGTATCAGACGTGGATCGAGCCCGGGCCCGGGGTAAAAGGTGTGTAATTATTATTGCGGTGCTGTTGTTGACTTCAAATGACTTATGTGCCGGCAAAAGCCCGCCAGAATAAGCAGCAGCCCTCGACAGAAAGTTTCTCACGCTCCATACCGGCGTGTTTGTAGGGTATATGCTGTGCTCGGCATTTGACTGCAACTTCCTGCCTTTCAGAATCAAATTCCTTTTGCTGTAATTATAGGCCCGACTTGCCGAAATGGCACGGCAATAGCTTTTCAGTTGCAAATGCGCAATTCGCTGAGGCTGAATTCGTTGCACATTTCGAAAGCCTTCGTCTGTCTTGATTTTCATTGAAAAGTGTTCAAGTGGAAGTCGTTGGGCTTTTCAGCATGGCTTCACTCCTTTCAGCTCCTAAGTGGCCAGCAAGCGTTTGGCCTTTTGACTTTTCAACACTTTCCGCTCAAGTGCCAAATGCTCGCATGCCCGCCAACTCAGGCTACTGTTGTCAAGCACTTGATCGAGCGACAAAGGCGACAGCTCACTCGAAAGGCAAGACAAATAGAAATTAAATAATGAATAACACTTTCTAAATTACAAACTAATTTCAAAGTATTTTATGGATAAGAATCGAGGAGTCTATATTTTTAATATAATTCTTTGGGCTTTACAGTTTCGAAAAGAATAATAGATTATTCTGCGAGTTTAACTGAAAGTAAAAGGTACATATTTTCAATAAGAATAAGAATACCGTAAAGAATAATATATTATATCTTAATTATAGATACAGATCTGAATAGATATACAAAATAAATGACATGATGAGAAACATAAATGCGAGTAAAAAATGGAAGCTTTAAAAAAAAAAACATATTCATACAAAGTTTTAAAAAAAAATTTTAATAAAAGTGCACTCAACATTTT